>VYZT01037212.1:3600-36566 GCA_013400735.1 Pomatostomus ruficeps | reverse complement strand
AGAAACATGAGTAGATTTTCTTCCAGTCATCTTACCATGTATCCATGGTATCTCTCATACATGGTTTTGTCAGGACTCTGTTCACTGGTAATTATCATATGATACCTTTTCCTTTCCATAGTTCATTTTCTAGGCCTTGTGGCAAATGAATGGAATCCTTCACTGGTGAAAAATCTGAAGCATAATATTTCTTACAAAACCTGATTAACTTCTTCATTTGTTTGTATCGATTTCCTCTGTTTTAGAAAAGGGCAGGAAGGAAGAGAAATGCTGGTGCTTTCAGTACTATGGAGGAAATATATAGCATATAATAAGTGTGCATTGACAGCAGAAGCACAGATGTATATCACAGTGGGTGCTGAGAGGGAAATCGAAGCAGCCATTATATTCTGGTATGTTGCATGCCTGCAGTCTACTTCACCTGAAGGACATTAAGTTTTCATCCCAAGTTCTCCCACATATTTTCCAAATCTGTGCAGCAAGCTGGAATTAAGTCAGTATCCAAATGAGGACTTCATATGAGAATCATATTAGTAGAAATGAGCAAAACTTCACTTGTTCATAAAATCATTTGGAAGGTGTAAGTGAGTGTATGTACAGCTTTTAAATCTGCAAAATGTCAAAATATCAGAATTTATTAGATGATACTATTATTTTGGGGATGGTTTAAAATATTTATTGTCATAATGATATGAAAGTCAGTCTTGATTCTAGTAATTTACTTGTTAGAAAAAATTCTCATCCATTGCATTGTGTTAGTTTTTGGAGTTTGTTAGTCAAAAATTGAGTTCCACTGGAATGTAAATAGCAGGAACATGAATAGACTTGAAAAAATGGAAATGGAAGCCTAGAATTAATATCAATCACTCTAAGACCTGCCACGTCTCTGCAATGAATTGAATAGAAACATTATTTTGTATGTTCTTGTGAAATACTTATTTCATGAGAAAAATGTAATTAATAAAGTGATAAAATACACCTCTACAGCTTCTGTAGATTTTAGCACTGGACATGAAGACTCTACATCATCTCTTTTTAAGTGGTCTTCTGAAAAGGTTTTTCCTATTGTATGAATACATTTCCAGTAATGTCAATAACATTCTGAAGTTTACCTCTAAGATAGCATTATAGACTGTATCCACAAACTAATATATCTGTGGATTAATAAACACATGATGTTGTCATGTGAGCATATATTCATATGAGAATTTAATCAGAAGCTTGTGTCAAGATAATTGTGGACCGACATAACTATCAGGAAGAATTAATTCCACTACTCAAGAAAGGCTGTTCCAGCTTTTTCATATGTCATACATTCAGCCTCTTGCTTAAACTATATTTTAAAATCAGATAAATAACTTTATTATTCTTTTATTAAATCTTCACTTACCATTTAAGTTCCAGTAGTGCTTTAACAAAACTGCAGTACGGAACTGGACATGCAATAGAATTGCTTTATTTTTCTGCATTTTTGGGCGTTGAATATTAAAAGAAGTAAAACAATTTGGCCACAGGTGAATTTCTTTCCTAAATGTCCAGTAAGAAAATGTAACAAAAAACCCCAAACTGGGAGAGCTGTGAAAGACAGATACCCCTGAGTGAAAAAAATAAAATCAATGGAAGAGCTGCAGGTAAGGCCTTTGGAAGCTTTGCTTCACTGAATATTTGACGAAACAGACTACAGATCTCTGCAGTGTGAGTCTGGTGAAATCTCTGTTGGCAGTTAAGAGTTAGCTCTCCTTTCTGGGATTTGCAGTGATTTAATCTGTCCAGCATTCTTGTCTGATAGAGAGTAGGGGGCACAGCAGAGACAGCAGTGAAGATAATGGAACAGTTAAGTTAAACAGCACTCTTTGCTTGTGGATCTGTCCAAGAAAAAAGAAGTGATTGGAAGGTTTCTTAGTTCTCAATCTTAACAATATGTTTTTTGATGTTCCAACGTACTGTGGCAAGAGGATACCTTAGAACTTAAAAAAGTATTTTTTTATGGGTACTGTGGGTGTTAAACAGAAAGTGAAGCTGAAATAGGAAGACTTCCTTCATCTCTTACAAATGTGGCCATATGAGCTAGAGGAGAACTCAAAGGGTTGTTTAATACAAATACCCTGAGCAAGAACGGGGTATTAGCAAAAAACTATTACTTCCAGGCATTCTAGCACTTATACATAATATTTTGGATCATGTATGTTTTTGACAGAAGGAGAATACTTGTGGATTTGTGTGGTAATGGATTTATCTCCTCTTTCTCTGCTGGTTTTTAAAATTTAAGAAACCATATAGTCTTCCGTTGATATAATAAAATGTAGGCAGTCTTTCAGATAGAAAGTTTAGTTGTGATTTGATTGTGGGGTTTTTTGTTTGTGTTTGTAATTGAAAAGTAATTGTTCTTGTAGATGGTCAAATTGGAAGAAAATATAAAAATATTATACAGCATGGCTAGTGCATTTAGTTAAATGCGTAGTCCCAAGACATCAGCTTGATTTTTTTTTTTTTTCCCCCATGATCTGGAAATAAGTTTTAGTTGCTAACTAATACACTGGGAATAATATTAAACAATTATTGAAATGCTCTTCAAACTAATGGGTAATTGTGATACCTAGAAAAAGAAAATAATTTGAATTAATTTGTTGTGTAAGAGTATTTTTGGAGCCCAGTGCATTATGGTCTGTTTGCTACTTGTGTTGGTCCACTATATAATTTAAAAGTGTCAGCCAAATTTTCCAAAAATGGAATATTGAGGTAGAATTCCTAGCATCATACTTTGGAGTCCGAATTTCAAAAGAACTTAAGTAGGGCAGTGGTCCTCTGAAGGATCTACAGAAGATACTGTGGTATTTCTGTCACTGAAATCTGTTGGGGGTGTGTGGGATTTGTTTGGTGGTGGGGTGGTGTGTTTTTTGTTTGTTTGTTTGATTGATTTTTTTAATGTGGGTGTTTTCCTTATTAACTTTGGTTCTTGAGTCAGAAAACCCACTTAGAATCTTACTCAGGGCCCAGTATGTTTAAAGGTAGATGCTTGAAGCCGGGGTGTACTTCTTGAGTAGACGTAATAATAATGATTCTATATGATTCTATGAAAAGACAGCTCTGCTTTGGGAGAGGCAGCTGCTTGCTGATTTGCAAAAGGTAAATGTTAATGCATTTGCACCCTTAATGACTGCTGTACAATAGGGATAAAAAATGAGATGAGAAATGCTGAAATGATTCCAGTGTGATTACATCCAAATTATACTGCTCCTTTCTTTCAGAACAAAAAAACAATGGCAGGCTAATGAGAGCTCTACTCTTTCCTAATAGAATCAAGCTATTAACCAACTGGTTCTGCAAGTTTTTGTTTCTTGCAGTTTGCATCTGTTCAAATGGCATTCTAGAGATAAAACCAGTTAGATTCTATTAGCTCCTGAAGTCGCGTAAAAGCCTAGAAAACTACTGTGGATGCAGTTGTATTTCCAATGATGCATTACTTCATTCAGCCTTAGGCTTAAAGTGATAATATTAAGTCACTATCTGGGCATTATATCCTTCCAGCAATACACCTTTTTTTTCAAATCCCATCATAAAATGATTTATGGATTATTTGCAGAATTCATACCCTTCTTTTTATCAGGTTTCAGTAAAGATAATGACAGTCAGAGACAAGACAACACTAAATGTCTTCATGCAATGCTGCTTGTGGGAAGTAAAATAATCTTATCACTTCTAGGAATGACACCGAGCAGGTTAAATTACAGGCAGGTAAGCTTGAAGCAGAATGCAGGGTTTTATGTGTGTAAATTTAGTAGTGAATAAAATATTTAAGTCAGTCAGGCTTGTAATCTCAGACTGATGTTTTCTTATTAATATTTGCTGAGATTGGTAGTGGAGGATAGGGACAGGGACCAGGAGGTACCTTTTTCCCCAAGTTGGGAAATGCCAGCATCTCATTTTGAAATGTTGAAATTTTAGGTTTCTTCTTGGGTTATAATTAACCATTTCAAGGGACTCCAAAATTAGAAGATAGCATTTTAAGAGAGGCGAAGACTATGTCTTCAGGTGTTTTCCTTTAAACAGAGCTCTGACTGTATGTAGGGCTGCAAATCCCTGTGAAACACAAATTCAATTCCTCAAATTCAGTACCTCACTGCTACCTTCCTGTTCTGGTTATCACAGGTGAGGAAGAACACTGGAATTCTTCTGTCAGTATTTATGTGTTCATGCTATATCCACTTCAAGTGTGCGTATGCCTTGTGCTGGTGAGAAGTTTGGGGAGCAGCTGGAATGCAGCCCTCACGACACTCTGGTGCGGCCAGATCAGTCAGTAAAATTGCTGAGTGTTGGGTGAGGCTAGCACGTGGATGAGCTCAATTAAAGCCGAGAAGCCTGAACTCAGAGGAGACATTAGCTGGCAGCGTGAATTGAGGAAGATCTGTTAGGCATAATATCAGATGCCATGGCCGGGTACTGAGTGCCCTCAGTCTCTTCAGGAGCTCCCTGTTCAAGTTCTCATTAGTTTTTCTCCCAAGTATCCACTGTATTGGATTTGTTCAGTCATTCTCCCTGGACTTTCACCAAGAGCTGTGTATAACCTAGCAATATATGTGCTATATTTCATGATGGCTTTGTCAGAAAGAAACAATTCATGAGTTCATGACAGTCAGAATGCGTTGAATACTGCCTTTCATTAGGGAAAAAAATTATAGCATGCCAATATGTTCCATTTAAAGAATGTGTTTAAAAATAGTAAGTGATTCTAGACAATTTCCAGGATCACAAATAGCAGACATGCTACAGTTTATCTCAGTTTCCAGAGGAACACTATCTGAGTGGTGAACTGAACTCTGGTCATGATAACAGGGTGTTAGGATTCAGAACAGCTAATGATGAGCCATGAGAAATACCAGGAAAGGTTCTGATTGTTGTAAGTATCTTGCTGAATGTGTTGGTGGGATTTGCTTTATTTCTTTTTAAAGACCATCATTGCTGTTAGAGTAGGTCTAAAAGCAGTATTCAAGTATTTCCAAATTTACTCTAAGCCATAAAGTATCTCTTAGTGATACAAGAATTGTATCACTAAGATACATACATTAAGATCACTAAGTTGCATACAAGGTATGTATCACTAAGATACATACAAGAAGGAGTTGTTTTGTTTTCCAGACGTAGTAATTCAGACCTTGATTCCAGTTCTTTTAGTAAGAAACTGGGAAGACATATAGAGGTGAAGAAGAGCTCTTTCATTTTTATTGACTGATTTTAAACTGATAGGTAATATTTTGATTTTGAAATCTCACTGATTTATTCCATTTTTATGGATTATGCAGATTGAAAATTCTAGGTCCTCACAACAAATATACTGTGTCAATACATTTTTTTTAGTGCATGGCATATCAGAACTTTATTACTGTAGTGTTATAAAGGCACTGCATATTTTGTTTTGAGCTGCAACCATTGAAGTCATGGAACTGTCAGATCTGATATATTGTTACCAGTCTGCAAATTATGGGAAGCATGAGATAGGAGAGTGGAAGAGTGGAAGAAAGTGTCTGTGTTAGAAACATGTCGGTGGAATAGTTGAGACTTTGTGCCTTGTACTTCCACTGTCTTTTGCTGTCTGGTCTAAGCATTTCTCTTGTAACAGTTTTTTCCCTGACAGCAGCTAAGAGCTCTAGTGCATTACTTCTGGGGATGTGAGAACAGATGTGCATTTGTGTGTGTATGTGTGTACCTGTATGATCAGGAGGTAACCTTGTCTGAAGCGCTGGGCTATGCGACTGGGCTAGGAAATGTTACACATCTTGGCTTCTGTAAATGCAGAGTGGGTAGCATACTCTCAGCTGCAGTGCAGCAGCCATTCCACTGCTTTATAATTCTCTTGATAGATCTGCTTTTCTCTTTAATTAGAAAAGTATAGATTGAATTTACTGGTAAGATTTAGTTGGTGGTTGTGTCAGCATGATCCCCTGGAATTGTTGTGTTCTGGCCAGACAGGCAGTAGAAATGGGAAGTGGAGTCTATGAAACCAGTGGAAGAATAGCTGCAATTAGTGGTAAGAGAGAGGGAAGAGTGTAGCCTTTGTGCAGCTCTGGGATGTACTAAGCCATTGGAATCTTTTGTGAAGCTTTTTCACAGAATCAGTTAGGTTGGAAAAGAGCTCTGAGATCATCAAGGCCAACCTCTGACTGAATACCCCCATGTCAACTGGACCATGTCACTGAGTTACATGTCCAGTCTTTCCTTGAACATCGCCAGGGATGATGACTCCACCACCTCGCTGGGCAGCCCATTTGAAGGCCCATTTTGTCAAAAAGCTACTCAGTCCTAGGAGGCATTTCAAAAATGGAAAAGCAGTCATGATACTAAACGTGCTCTCTCCTTCTCTGGGTATATGAAGGTTTAAATTACTTTGTCTTTTATCTGTTTCTTTGAAGGCTTATTCTATGCAACTTGTGTTCATATAGATTATTCTACTGTTATTCAGAGTTTTCTGAAAGTTGTTTTGCTTGTTTGTTTGGGGTGGGTTTTTAAATTATTTTTTCTGTCTTTAGCGTAAAAACTTTGTATTGCCTATAAACCTTGCTGGTGGAAGTGCATAATTGTATATATTAATAATTGTATCTGCTACTAGACTAGAGTCTTGATTTAGGCAATTTCATCTGCCAGAGGGTCTTGTCCTTCTTTATTATACTCAGACATGTTGAATTTGCATTCAGCTGACTACAATCAAAGATTTCTAGTGAAAATGAAAGTCCCAAAACAGAATCTTCTCTCTCTTATTAATTGAACATGAAACTAGCTGTTTCTGGTTCCTCCATGTTGACTTAAGATATGTAAGCAAGAACATTGTAACTTGAAGGCAACATTTTACTCTGTATGTAATTATACACTGGGTCTCTGAAGCCTGAGAATGTCCAAGAAGCTGTGTTGCTTTTGAAAAAGGCAGAATCATTTACTCGAGTAAGATATGTGGTATTTCTGGAATGAGAAATCTTGACAGAGATGTTAACACTTACTAGTTAAAGTGTTTGTTCAGTTAAACAGTTTGATGTTCTGCATGGTGTATAGTAGGTTCATGTGTACCTGCCACCTAAATATGGCATATATTTACTTCTTAAATTGTTTAAGCTTAGTTGTCGTAATGTGGTGGAGGAATCACCATTTTCACACTCTCCTTTTTAAACACATCCTGTGGTTAAAACTTGCTTTCAGTCATGACTTTTATTTCTTGGTGCTATTGTATGTACTGTGCTCTTGAGCAGGGAGAGTCCTTCTGTGACCTGAATAGTCTAAAGCTGAAGAGAATCAAGCTCAGAGCTTGACCAGAATGGTGTTCTTTGGACCACTTGAATATTTTTTTTTCCTTTCAAAACTACCTGTTTTTCCATTTCAAACAAAAAGACTAGATAATGACATACCTCCCTTACACCCCTCTTTAAAACAGGACTAAAATAATTGATGTCTCTCCTTGCAGCTATGTTGGCAAGTTCTGTCAGCATCTTTTGTCTCAGTGCATTCCTGCTGGGGGAGGCAAGGTTCCTTGCCAGGCTAGTTCAGGATTGTCTCCCTTAAGAATACTTTCAGTAACTCTCCACCCTCGTTAGAAACCCCAGCTTCTTTTTAATTGCAAATTCAGGGACTCTGCTGAAGTCAAGAGAGTGATGCCAATGTGCAGATGAATGTGAAGTTCTTAGTCTTTGCTTGGCTTTAGCCACAGTCTTGACACTCTGAAAATCAGTACAGCTAAATGCAAATGAATATTTGAAAATGAGAGAAGATTGATTTGTTCAGCGCCTCCCTCTGGAGACTTAGTGGATTGTGTCCAATATCCTTCAAGGAAAGGCCTTTATATTAAAAATTCTCTGTAATATAATCTAATCAGAATACATTATGTTTTTAATTCCTTTGCTCTAAAGGGTGAGCAGAAGGAAATTTGGCATTCATGGCTTCTGTAGCTTTGTAAAACTCTTAACATTCCTTGTAACATACCTTTTGTACATGTGTCAGAAAACTTGAATAGAAATATACTTACATAGCATATATGCTGTAATTTGGCAAATTAGTATTTGTTTTTGTCACCATTATGAGAGGGATGTTCATATTAAAAAATTAGAATAAGAAGTTTATCCCCTGGTCGTTGAGCATGTGGCTCACTAGGATCTTTCTCCTCCCAGACTACAATGATGCAACTATTCCCAAGATCTTTGTAAGAGTTGCCATCAGAATTGTTCTATCTTCCTCACAGAACTTGCTTAAGTTCACTATGGAACATTAGGAGATGACAGGCTCAGTGTAATGTCCCATTGCACTTGAAAAAAGTGTGTCAGGTGAAGCTGTAAAGCTCTGAGGTCATTTGAGGATTATGAAATTACTACTTGAATAAGAGACAGCCCTGGATTATGCTCTTTAAAATATAATAGGAGAAGTAAGTATCCCCCTGGCGGCATTTACATTCAGTAATCAAATGGAGCTTGAATTAAAGCCCCTCAGCATGCAACTGCTGTGAATGCAGTGAGGGCTGTAGCAAACAGGTCATGCCTGTGACAGTGCTTGTGCTGCTGCTTGTGTGGCACCTAGTAAAGTATGTCCTAAATTCTGTAAGAAAGGAGCAAGAACTGTGTGAGAAAGAAGCAGCCAACCTCTTGGCTGGATGTTCTTGTCCTTATTAAGAGCTTGTCCTGCTGCAGGGACCGTTCTACCCAGCTCCACTCCCCCCATCCCTGCTGGATGTCTGTGACAGTGCAGTGAGACAATCCAGAGAACAGTGTAACGTCAGTCTATCATTAGTAAAATTTATAGTGTGTGAGAGCTAAATTAATTAATGCCTAGCATGACAGAACTTACTGAATATCCCAGAAAAATGAGAAGACGATGACAAAGATGTATGTACTTATACAGTGGCCTCCGCTCATTAGTTGCAATGTTAAGAATGGGGAAGAAGTAGTTTCCAAGCATCTACATGGGTAGAAGATGACTGGATTATGTGTCAAGGCATAACACAGTAAAAACAGTGTAATGGTGATAAAAAGAAACTTTTTTTGTTGAGGTCTGTCTTTGGCATTTGCTTAATTTGCGGTAACTTCTTTTAAGTTTCTAAATCCTTGTTTAGTTGCAACTTTTGGCAGGGAGAATTTATCACTTTCTTTCTGAAATACTTTTCTGAGTCTTGTCCTTTAAAATCAGCAAAAAATCCCAAAACAAAATACAAAATGGTATTGATGAATTAACTTGAAAAAATCATGAGAAAATTTAGTGGTCCAATCCATTCAGAATAATAGTTGAGGAACTTACTTTTCATTCTCCTTCTCTCTGACTCTCACTGCAGACTGGGAATAAAAGAACTAAAAAAACAGACATCTGAACTTTTTCCTCTGTCTTTATGGTCCCTGAATTTTGGACACCATTGTAATGCATGATGTTGTCAGTGGATAGTAAAGTATGAGGAAAAAGGAGGGAAAAATAACACGATGATTTATTGGTGGGACAGACATGAGGAGCAGAGCAGGCGGAGAAGAGTAGGCAAATATTGAGACTGAAGCAAAGGAAAATTATATGGATGAGATGCAGTTGAAAAAAGGAAGCAATAGGAAGGTAAAGAAAGATAACAGGGGTTGGAAAACAAAAGTTGGAGGAAGCTGATCCAGGACAATAAGTGAGGAAGGCTTTAGAGGATAAGATCAGAGCATAGTAGAAAGACGATAAGGTGGAAGGACTTCCTCTCCTGTGAAGAAATGGATGAAAAGGATAAAGCTCCTGATCCTAAGTATGAGAACGTGAAGGATCCTTCAGTGATTGATTACACAGCCAGTGTTGTGTAGGAGCCATGTGAATGGGAAAAAGAAATTAAATTAGAGAGAAATCAACACTGCAAAAAAAAGAGTTCTTCTGCCTTTTGCAGAAGAGAAGATTGGGAAGAGTTTAGCTTAACGAAAACCCCCCACCACAAATCCTTTCATTCATGTTGGTCTACACCGTAAGGACACTCGCAGACGTTGCTGTCCCTGCACAGCCCCTCAGGGCTCCCTGCCCAGCCTGTACATGTACTGGGACCCCGTGTCAGCCCCGTGGCCCTCAGGCCCAGCACACTGCAGCAGGGCGAGTCTCCAGCTGTTCATAGCCCTGCTCTGCCCAGCCCCTGGCCATGCTCAGCCATGCTCACTGGTGGGCCCCATCCCAGCCGAGCTTTGGGCTGACTCTGAAGAGGTTCCCAATGTCTGGGGCTGGGAGGTGGGATTAGCCTTGGCTACCAGACCTAGAGGCATACCCCCCATGGGGATCTCCCACTGCTCCTGGACCCTGGCACCCAGTGATCTTTGTCTTGACAGGCACGTGGTTGGCCTTTGATACCCTGTTAATTTTTTCTCCTGCTTTAAAACACTGTGAGGTCAAGCAATGCTGTTGTTGACATTCATGAATTAGTGGTAAAATGCTGATTGAGTTGCATGGAACATAGAAATTAGAGGAACAGTTTGTAGCACCATATATTTATTAGGCTAGCTAAATGTTTGGATGTAAAGTAGCTTTCCTGGGTCTGCCCTTATCTCCCAAAGCCCTAAAGGCTGTTTTTATGCTCCCAAAACTGAAAGGGAGTTCTCCTAAAGGAGACTACATTCTACTAGACAGCTGAAGACTTTTCTTCTAGAGAAGAGTTACTGGAAGCAGCGTTGCTGGTGAGCTATAGGGAGAAAGCGGAAGGTTTGCTGATGGTGCAGAATTACTTTATTTGTAGACTAGAAGTGTGCATTTTGTCTCCAAAGGGTTTTGTTTGAAACTTTTAGTCTTGAAGTTACTTCTTGCTAGTTGATCAGGAAATTTCTTAACAGTGCTTCCAGTAATACTCAATTTATCAGTGTACTCAAGATGATAGCTCCAATTATTTTCTTTTAATTCCAGATCAGAGTGTAAATGGTTGCACAGTTGGAAGTTTCATAGTTGGACAAAATAGAAGCACTTGTGAAAGTAGGGAAATATACTGAGCTGCATAAATAGAGAACATTGCATTTTTTTTTTTTTAAGTAATGATAAAAATAACAAAAATAAATCTTTAGCTACATTCACATACTTGCACATGTAGTGTAGATACAGAAGAAATACTTCAAATTGGATGTTTTATTTTTTGCAAAGCCAACACAAGACATGTAAACTGCCTGTTTTATGGGACTCAGTATGAACAAATAATGGGACGTAGTTATGAGGAAGGGAAATGCAAATATAGGATATGTCACAAAAGGTATTTCCAGTAGGAAATAATATTAATACCATTGTATTAAGTCATTGATGAGAACTGTTCTGTAATTTTAACTGTAGTTCTTGCCCCTTTTGTTGAAGAACTGCGAAATTTGACTATGGGCTGGTTATAACAAAGGGGAGAGCTTGCCTTTTTTAGCCTAGAACAATGCAACTTAGATTGCGGCCTTTGAAAATGTTGAGGATGTAAACATCAGGGAGGAATGACAATTAGTTAATCTTAAAGACGATGTTGGCTCTAAAACCAAAGGGTATAAACTGACTCTGAATAATCTTAGCCTGAAATTAGAAGATGGTTTCTAATTCTCAGAGGAGTAGGACTTCATGGATACAAAGATGAAGGACAAGAGAGAACTGAGGTAAAAGCAGACCTTAGTAGGTTGTTTGATATTCTGCAATGGTATTCGTTATCATAGAAGCAAAGATGGAAACAAAGGCTCAGGAGCTTTCCTGAAGTTTTGATTTTGTTCCTATGCATGTATTCAGATTGTTTTTACTGGAGAGAATCAAAAACATTATCTGGAGTACTTTGCTTATCATCCCGTAGACAGTTTTTTTAGGAGTTCACTATTTGTTTTATTTTTATTCCAAACTACTGAGGAAATAATGAGTGGATCGTTCTTAAATGACTGTGATCCATATTTTTCAGTTGGTGACAAATACCTCACTGGTGTACCAACACTTAAAGTGAACTTTAGTAAGCTGAAATACTTAAGCTAGTGCAGACTCTTCCAGACTTGTGAGTCATGACTGCTCTGGCATTGTCACCAACAGTGGCAACAGTAAAGAGATATGGAAAGATGCAAGTAATGCAAACTATTCTATGATTCATGTCTTGGTAGCCCTCCGTCATTTAGTAGGGGAGTAGTTGATTTGCTTATTATACAAACCTTCTCATGAGAAACTCTTTGCTGTAAGCTCTGTAGAGAAAACAAGCTGTTCTTTCTGTAATCTTGTGTTCTTCAGGAAATCTATTTAATCTGTATTTTACACTTCTTAAATAGTATCTCTGTGCTGTGGACACAGTGCTCGTGCATTTATAGTTGGTTGAGAGGGCTGTACTGTGGGCAGTAAAAACTTCACATGGACATGTGCAGACTCAAACTAGCACAAGTTTTCTCGGGGCAGTCTGGGAAGCAGCCCATCCTCAGCTGCCTCAGCATGGACTCACAAACCTCTATAAAAATGACCATATGTGTCTGATTCTGCCAGTCGTAATATATTGATTACTTCCAGCAAGTTATTATATTGGGGGAAAAACCCCACAGACAGGCTGGTATATGCAGTCCAAACAAAATCCACAGCTTTAAGTAGTATGGTGACATATTTGCCTTTTTTTTTTTTTTAATCTGTTCTTGGACACCTTGCCTGATTTACCTTAGCATCTTTAGGAAAAAAAACCCCAACTTATGTGTAAGACAGTGACAGCCCCTAAGTGAACAAGAACAGTTTCTGTCTTTTCTTCAAGCTCCCCAGTCATGTTTTTTCCCATTAACCCAATGTGGATGGTCTGAAAAAACAAAATATAATGCAGAATTTGTAGCAGCTCTGTTTCTTATCAGGAAATAGGGCTGGAAAAACAGCACAGCGTGTCATGGCTCCTTATGGATGCTGTAAAGTCATTGAAGAAATCCCATAGATTATAAGGATGTATATGTACATATATCTACATATATGGAAAATGTTAGAAAGGGACCTACTGAAAAAGAATGTTGATTTTTCAATCCTTTACCTTTAGGTATAAGGTCCTGTGTGCCTTTAATAGAATTCAATAAATTAATTTTTAGAGGTTCCCGTGTATTATCTGTTCTACTCATGAAGAGTGATCTTCCTTTAAGTAATAATGATAATGAAGTGGCGGTTGTTGCCAAAGGATTTGCTACATTTATTAAAGTACAATGCTAGTCTTTCAGACAAAGATATAGAAATTAGGTTGTCCTGATAATTCATTACTGACAAAATGTTGACAGCTTTCAACTGATTTTAAAGGCACAAAAGTGAAGAGGAAAAGAGAAAAACAGAGTTATAGCCTCTACAAATTTCCTTTGACTACAGGAGGTTAAATCAAGAGTAAATGTTATGTTGTGTATTCTTTTACAGATCAGCTGAGTATTGTGATGCATTATATGTGGACTACACAGATTGTATTGTCAAGATTATGTGTGTGAGCTATTTATAACGATGTAGTTATCTAAGATTATTACCTCCTTTAAACAGATATACTGCCAAGTTTGAAGATAGGAGTATTTTTTCATAGTTTTTTTATGTCACTTTCAAATCACTTTTATTAACAGCTGGTTACTTAAGCTTATATAAAACTGTGAATGATTTATATAATATGGTGATTTTCCAGTTTTACCATGTAGAGGTTCTTACTTTTCCTCCCAGAACTATCCCACTGCTGTACTGCTCTTCAGGAGTTACATTAGAGTGAGCCTTTAGGACAGACTGCAGGAAACCGCAAAACAAGATGTGACTCTCAGAACGCTGGATGCAACTGATAGCTGAAAGCTACTCTTCTCAGCCTGTTGACAGGGATGCCATTTAGTAGTCCTTAAAAGGTGATGGAATTTTGTTTGCCGCTGCCTTAGGATGTGTAGCTCTTAGCTGTGACTAGAGGTTTATCTAGCCATATGAGTGCAAAACCCAAAGAAAGCAGTATAAATATCTATTGGACACAGTACAGTTATGTAATTGTCACTTAAGGGTTATGACAGAGGACAGTAGTGATAAGCTAAGGAATTAATGAAGGGGAAGTTTAAGTGTTACCCAAATGTTATTTATTCTTCTTTGATGAAGGGTAAAATACATCTGATGTTTAGCGATAGTAAATGGAACTCTCTTTTTCTTCTTAATGTTTCATTAAAAATGACACTGCTGATAAGAGCTCAGGAAGTTTATTCTGGGGCCTTATTTTCTATGTTGATTCAGAGGGAGAAGTGTCATCTGCAGAATCTGTAATATCTTCCCTGCTATAATAGCTCTGTCATGCCAGCAGTGCTCAGACATCAGTGGACAGGATTTAGTCTTAGCTTGTGAGATCTGGTGCGCTCAGCCTTTGCTGAGGAAATCACCTAAAACCTGCTACAGAGCAGACTGCTTTTCTGTTGTACTAGGAAAACTTCATCTATAAGCTCCTTTCCCCAATATTGTCCAAAAAAAGATTAAGATGCACTTCCTTGTTGCTTTTATAATCTTCTCTAGATTAACTGTGAGGAAGCGGGGGAAAAGAGATGATTATTAGGTCAAAGTGTTTTAGAGGGGATGAAAAAAGCAGCTGCTGCAAAGCAAAAGAAGCACACACTCCCAGCCAAAATCTTACCACCCAACCACCTAAAATCCCGTACAAAAAAAAAAATCCTCAAGGAAAAAGAGAGAGATAGGAGGCCTTCATTTATTTTTGTGGGTTTTTTCCACCCTTCCTCCCCCCACCCCATTTCTGGATATTAAACTCAGTTACTCTACACTGTGAGTCTCACCACTGTTTCTTAGGTGAGGAGGGAGGTGTTATTTTTACTTCCATGAATATAATGGATATCGAAAGTCTCTTTTTGAAGGGGCAGTCATCTAGGGCAGATTCTAACACATTTCTATAGGCTTGTATTTAATGTCTAAGCTTCTACTGATGAGTTCTGCTTCCAGAATGCAATGAAAAAGTTAAAGAATGAAATAGACATTAAATGAAACCCACATAGACAACTTTGAGCTAGTAGAGCAAAACAGAGAAACTGTTTTTCACTGGAAAAACAAGACACAGTGAAGGAGAAGAATTAGGGAAGCCAGAAAACAAGGCTCACTCTGACTGCAGTGGCCAGTGACGTAACACAAGATAGCTGTTCACCTAGCATAGGGTCATGTTGGCAAGATGCAGAGACCTGGTGCATCTTGCCAGCACTCACATGATGCTCACAAGCACACTGCAGACTGTCAGATAGCTGTGACTATCACCGGCAAATGCCTGGAACTTGAGGATTAGAGCACAATTTCTGTATTTATATAAATACTTCTCCAGTGTCTTTGAAGTATGTAAGAAAGGAAAAGTGTCTGAATATTGTCTTTTCATCTTGGCAAGGGGGTCAGAGTCATGTAGCAAGCGGCGTTTTCCTTCATGAGGAAAAGCTTTCATTGTGCCTTGAAATTTAAGTTCTTGCTGAATTCAGAGGAACTGAAGACAGAATCCCAGAGAATCTGTGTGCCTTGCTGTAAGAACAAGCCCATGTGACACCATGCTTGGTTGGCGGTCTGTCAAATCTGGCAGCCCCACAGACAGAAAAAGGCAGAGAATGCCATAAAGCAGGAAGGCTGCCAGCCCAGCATCTTCACCTGCAAAGTGGCGAGCAAGGGGCTTGGAAAGTCCAGGAATTCATTAGATCTGGTGAAGAAGTGGGGCAGTTGGGAACCAGCATTCCTGGGTGCCTCAAGGCAGAGAGGGCAGGGAGTGTCTTCAGCTGTCCCAAAGAAAATGGAGAGTTTTTCAAGTAATATCAAAGACTTTGTGTGTGGTGATTGTTTATTATTGTTGTTAATGCAAGGAGGAAATTTTTTATGATGAGAGTGAAACACTGGAACAGGTTGCCCAGAGAGGTGGTAGGTGTGACCTCTCAAGATGCTAGATGCTTCCTTCCAACCCAAACCATTCTATGATATTGTTGGTATTGTCGTTATTGTTATTATTATAACCCATTTTTCCCCAGAGAAAAGATAAAATTGGATTTTAGTGGAAAAATCCTGACCTGAAACGTTTTGATAGCTTGAAAAGAGTTGTGTGTATTTATCCTTAAGCTTTGGACGGGGTGGATATGCAATGCAACTGTTTTTCTTTTATGCACTCCTTTGATCTGTTCATCTTTCCAGCCCACCTCACCTCCATCTGTAGGTTTGTTCCATCTGACATGCAGATTTGAGCCTTCTGGGATCAAGTTGCTTCTCTGTTGTGCCTAGTGCAGCGATATTTATGAGCCAGAGTTTGTAGTTATTGAACTGTATCATCTTTGACAGTATTTCAGGTAACCTCTGAAAAGTAAATATGTAGGAGGCTTTTGAAATTCCTGGGAAACATATGAGAACTTGATCACAGGATGAAACGAAGCCTTTATTTTTGCATCATAGGAAAAACTTGGCTGTATTGCAATTTTAGTGGTCGCTAAAAAAACCCCCAAAGGTGTTTTTCTGAGCTAACTTTTGCTACCTTATCAGTCATAGTTTCAGTAGTAGGGCTGTATCGATGAGACTGTGGGGAACACAGGAGAGTTGTGATGAGGCAGGACTTTCCAAAAATACTATTAGAGCTAGGTATGAATTCTGGAGCGAAATAATATAGGTAGTTGTAGGTTAAGTAAAATCTGTATGTATAAAGAGATTGTTATTAAAGCAAAGCATAGAAGATCTGGCTGGTATGCTCAAGTATGCATTTCACTTGTATCAATTTTGTGTCTTTTAAGTTCACAATTCAAATAAGGAATATCTTATTAATATCCTGATTCTCCAGTAAGTAGCAGGCAAATCTTGAGCCTGGAGATTTTTACTGCCTGAGCTAATGTGGTTGAGATGTCTGTATCCTTCAGACACTTTGTGTGCTGCACATTGTCTGCTGCTTTTTTTTAAGTTGGATGGGTGACACAGTCAATACATGTGTATGAGAATTAGGTATGTATAAATAAGACTATTAATTGGCAAGACTCTGGTTAATGAGTTTCAATAGTGCAAGAGACATTTCCAAATGGTCAAATTAGCCTCCAACAAGTTTTGAAATAAGGATTGATGGATTCCTGAAGAGAACTCATTTGGCAGTTTGTTTTGTAAAACAGCTTTTCTTACAGTAATGCAGCTTAATTTAACCAGTAGAAGTTTTTTCAGTTATTTCTTTTTAAGTGTAATTTAAATTTATGTGAAAGTGTAATTGGAAATGGGTTATTTTTGCCAAGTCATCAATGAAATAAATGTTGCTTTAGTAAAGTATGCAGAAGATATTCCTGGTCTCACTGTAAAATGTGGCTGCACTGTAGTAAGCAACATGCATAAACTACAGCTGTAGATAGAAAAATACTATATAATGTGAAAGAATTGTAGGCAGTGTGCAAATATTTTATATGGCACCTAAATTCATTGGGATGGAGAGGAGATACAAAGTCTGACACTAGCCCTATTAAAATAAATGGATGGGGAGAAAATGATTTTTTGTGTGTACAATCCCTGCTTTGTTTTCCTGTTTTCTTTCATTTTATTTGTTCACCTTACCTTATGTTCTTAGCCAGTTATAGCTACGTCACAGTACAGGTGTGTAACATGTATGTATATTGGCCATTTTTTCAGGTGTATTCAAACAATGTTTCCTAAAATACTCAAACTATGTTGGTTAATAATTTTCAGAGTTTTGTTTTTTTTTTTTTTAAATTATCATTTTTCATTCTTCTTGTATGTATGTGCAGGAGCTAAGCTCTTCTGGAGATCTCTTAAAATGACAAGTTCTGGGTTGTTTTAAGGACTCTGTCCCATTTCAGTTTGAAAGGTGAGATAGCCAAAAAAAAGGTGGCCTTTGCCTAAATTAACAAGGTTAAGTTATAAATGGAGTGAATAGTAAAAATCATTTTTTGTGTGTCTTCTTTCACAACCTATGTAATAACCCAGAAATAATCCTAAGTGCTCTGAAAATCCTCAAAGGCCGTTTCCCTGAGCATTATTTTGGCTCTTAGTTTTAATTGCAAAAATAGGCATAGAGTTTTTAGTCCGTAATTTTAGTGCTACATTTCAAAATACTGCATTTATTTTTAAGTTGTTAGTCAGCATTTGGCAAAAACTTTTCAGCTCTCATCACATAAAACATAAACAAGTAATTGAAGCAGTCAGGAAACACAAATTCCAAGAGCTGGACATCTCATTTTGTATTTTTTGGGTTCTAAAACTTTGTATGATTGTGCTTATTAGGGAAGAATTTTGTCACCTTTACCTGGGTTTCGGGTGATAACACATGGACTTGAGTAAACTTTCTTTTCCAAAGCTTTTATTTCTCTTTATTGAGACTAGCTGTGGTTATCAGCACCAACACTCTCAAATGCTTTGCTCAGCGTGCAGCAAATGGGAGGTTGACTCTACAACTGTCTTCTTGACATCAAAGCATCTCATCAATTGCAGCGTGCACTCAAGAGCAGCTGCAAGTTGAGCCTGGGATATTGATCTGGCAGACTCTGGAACTCCTTGACTCTTCTGTCATGTTATCTGGATCTCATCCAATTCATATGTCACGTATTTATTATGATGGCAACTTTAAAGTACGGTTTTCTGAATCTATCTGTATGATCACTGTATATGTCATATAATTGTGACCATATATAATTGGCTACACTTTTTTTTTTTTTTTTAGTATTTTGACTCATTACAGTGCAGTCCAGTAAAGTTTATAGTATTCAAGGGCAGTCTTTCTCTTATCTTACAGATGCTTCTTAAAATGATGTTATCAAATTTTATAATTTATTTAGTAAAGACTTTAACCTTCATAAACTTATGAAACCACAAAAATCCATACAGGTTTCACACTGAAAATCTAGGGAGCTTTGTTTCTCTTGACAATTGTTTTTGCATATCTATCAGGAGCAGGTATTAAGCCTCAGTGGAACTGGCCATTTTTAGCCTTACCTCTTAATTTATGGTAGGGATTTTTTAGTGTTACTTGCCTAGAATGATACTCTAAAATTGGAATGTAATTTTAATATGCTTGGGCATAAAACTTTGCCTTATTTAATAAGAAAAATGGTGGCCTTATTTCATAAGAAAAATGGTATTTTTAAGCCAAAACCCCTGACATTTAAATTAATTCTTTTTATGTACAAGAAACTAAGTCAAAACTTTAATACAGACTCATGTGCCATTTTTGTCTTCCAATATTTTATTACATTCCTCATTTTAAGAAAAAAAGTCTTGAAAAACAAACCATCTTTTTCCTTGGAAGTTAAGTAGTCATTAAGTGTATGCTCCTTAATTTTCCTGTGTTATCTGTCTGCCTTTCTGGGATGCACAATTATGCTGGTAGTAAGGTGTTTGTTGCAGTATAATTTATTCCTAAAATACCAGAGATTTGTGAAATTTAAAAATTTTATATAGTTTCCTTACTGTAGATAATTATATTAAAGTGATTACATTACCTTAATGATGTGAGTAGATGTATTATTTCCCATGAAAGCAGCAGCCCTTGTGGCAACTGTGTGAGTTAAGTATAGTTATGTAAGGTAATGGGGGTAAAAGGAGTGAGTTTATCCTACAAAACAGTCATTCTAATCTCTGATCATCCAGCTTTGTGCTGCATGACCCTCTGGTTACTTCATTCCTCCATCCTTGCCTAGTACCATCTTGATCCTGCAGAAATTTTAAGCGTACTTGACTTCATGCACAAGGGACTTTGGTGTTGCTGCTCAAGCTTCACACGTGTAAGTGCCTTTGTAGATGTTTGCAGGAACCTTTATTGGAATAGGCTGCAGGACTCCTTTCTTTTCATTGAGCATTCCTGATTAAAGCTGTGCACTTCCATTTATCACAAGCTGTAGGTCTTTAGAAGTAAATTATTAAAAATAATATTGGGCCATGTAAATTATGCAGACCAAACAGAAGTAACCATGCAATTGTCAGTTGTGTTCTTGTCCTGCATCACAGTATATAATCTCTTCATTGGTTTGTACATGATTTGGAATGGTACCTAAATTAGATGACCAGCACCTCTAAGAGGGAATCTTGTTCTTTTTGGCTGTCAGAAAGAAATAATGTCACTGAACACTGTACATATTACTACTTTACTGAAGGTCTTTATTTGGGTGGAAAAAGTGTTCCTAAATTAAAGTTGTGTTTGTAATACATGTTTAGGATGCTGTGAGTATTAGCATTATTTGATGCTGACTTCTTCCAGTATATGGATCTGATTCCATGACAAAATTATATTGATATTACATAATTCTCTTGCTCCTCCCCCTCATAGTCTGCAGACTTCAAATTCTTGTTCTAAAAATTTGTTGTCTAAAAATTCATTGGAAATCTTTCAGCTGACTTCTGAGCAAAAGGATTTCTGGGAAGTAGTGTTTGACAGGATCAGATATATGTAGTGTTTAGTAATGTCTGTTGAAAATGTTTTTGATTGTTTAGAGAAAAAATAATGCTATACAACAGTAATCTGAACACAAATACACTGAAAAAGGAGATACCTTTAATTCTTTTTACATACACAAACTTACTGATTACATTATTCCTGTTAATGGCTGCTTGTGTCCAGTTTAATGCTTAGAAATTGCTTTTCTTGTCCAAATCTGCAGATAAGCAGAACTAGTATGGGTAATGCTTAAATATTTTTTCTTAACTATATCTAATTGCAATAAGGCTGCACCTACATAATTTTTCTGTTCATCAATATTCAGTTATAACTTTTTTCAGTAAGTATATTAATGCTTTTATCACTGGAAACTGTCTACCTTTCCTTTATTCTTAAGATGAACATCTAAGGAAAGCCCATGTTTTGTCTTGTTTTCATTCGATTTTGCCTTTTAGAGGGCACATGACCGTATCCAAAGCCTGCAGTGAGTGTTCAGCATCTGAATGTATTTGTGTCAAGCGGCTGCAGTGATAATAGGCTGCAGATGATGCAGTCTGCATTGTTAAGTCTTCAGGGAGCTTTGCTCTGATAAACCAAGCTTCATTCCACTGCCGCATCTTGAAGAATAAAGGAAGCAGAAATGAGCAATGTTACAAGTCCCAGATTAAGTTAGAGAGATGCACAATGTATGAAAGAGCTTTTTGGTCCGTGACTAAATACACAATTTTTCATCTGTGTTGTCTGTGCAAGAAAATAAATGTTATTGCTTTGGAAAGTGTCTTGCCTCCCCCAGCTCCTTGCAGCTTTAATCTGGGTTCAGTAGCAAGGCTGTCAACCACATATAGTGTGGCTACAGCATTGCTTTATTCTTTTAATGAAACAGAAAGAAATGAAGCCTTTATCCTGCATTCCTTTTGGTCCCGTGTTTTGAATGTACTTTGAATTCCTATTGCTTTTCTTCATTTTCTACCAAGAAGTTGATACAACTTGCATAGTAAAGAAGTGTAATGCAGATCTCTCTAGCTTCACATGACTAGCTGCTATAATGTGGGTAACATTGGATCTCAAGTTAGTTCATCTGTTCCTTTGCTTCTTTGCTGGGTAATTGTGTAGAATTGCCACCAGCGAGGCTTTGGCTTAGCTTCTGGCTATGGCTGTGTCAGGTATGTAGTTTGTTAAGAGTATGGATACAAGTTGGTATGTTAAATACTAGAGATTTTGACGTTTTCTGGATGTGCCCAGTTTGAATAAAATTTGATGGTGTGATGGCAGAGAGGTATTTTAGTTCTGTGTTCTTATTTATGAAAACTGATTCTCAGTTTGTGAATGAGGACTGGTAACACAAAGTACTGATTGGAACTGCTGCAAGCTTTGACTCAGCACTTCTGTTCTCCAAAGAAGTGTCTCTGCTCTCCTCTTTTAGCTCTCCCAAAGATGTGGGCAGGTTCAGAGCCCAAGTAATAAATAGCAGGAGCTGGGTGCAAGTGCTTAGAGAGCCTTTAGTAAAGGCTAACTTGTTTCAGCCTGAACTCCTTGATCCTGTGGTTTGCCACAGTGTATGGAGACATCAGCGGTCCCTTTCTATAATTCTCGGCAGCATTAAGAAGCTCAAAGCTTCAGAGGAACCCTTGGATATTCAGCCCTTTGTTAACAAGGTGTTTTGTTTCTGTTTATCAACAAAAAACATGAATTTGAAAGACTAATTTTCTCAACAAGTATTGAGATAATACAATTTTTAGAAGCCTTACTAGTAGTGCCTTTTCTGGAATAAGGAGAGAAGTGATGTTGGAGAAACAAGCTGTGGTAAAAACTGTAGCACCCGTAGATTTTCAGAGCTGTATTTCTGTTTCAATAAGCAAACCTTGAAAGAGTGGCTTTAAATCTCCCTGTGGGATTTTTGGTTTTTTGTCATGGTTATCTTTGAACATTGTTTAGTTGTTGTTTTATTATGTCTGAATTTTGTGCCTGTGTATTTCTTTATATGGAGACTATGAAAATTATGAATAGCTTTTATGTAAATTCAAAAAGTTTTGGGTTTCATGTATGTGATTGTATAATACTTAGAAATATTTTTTGTTTCATATTATTATGTCCACCAACCTTTTTTCTTGATTATGCCCAGACTGGTATACCACTGTAGTATATTAGGAAATTTAGCAAAATTTATTTTTAGGTTGGTTTATGTTATTACAAGTAAATGAAACTTACCATGTTACTATTCCTTGAGTAAAACCATTATGAAAACACTTAAACTGATAGAGGTGCAGAGTTCCATTCTGCTGTATGGTCATAATTGTGACATAGATAATAAACAGAGATGGCTATTTTGATAGATGTTATACTCTTTAAAAATTTCTTTGTAACTTTAATATTTGTAAGTTGTAATTCTGTTGCCAACTTCAGTCTGTTATCACCTAATGACAATTCCATTTGCCAAAACAACAAACTATATGCTTAGATGATCTTCCTTCACAAGAAGCAAGTGAGTTCAGCTCTTGTACTGCTTTTGTGAAATTGCCAGTGGAGATGGAAAGGAGCAGTGGAATCTAAACACATTTATATATGTGTGTATTGGGGAAAGGTGGGAGCTGTTTAGTCATCCAGAATCTGTGAATACATTTTGCAATAACAACATAGCATAGCAGCAGTGAGTGAGCTTGAGGTCCTGGATGATATTTCTCATTGCTAACAGATTGTTGCACCTAGGTGCACATTGCTTGAATAAATAAGTAAGAATGTAGCTAGTAAATGGAAGAAGATTGTGCTAGTTACCTGTAGTTTGGACTATTTGGTGTTTTGCTTAACTTCTTTTATTGATTTAATGTGCTAGTGGATGGTTGGATGTAGGGTTCCAGTCAACTAGGTGAAACTTTTTGCAGTATTTATCTTAACCCCCCCACTATTTCTTTCTGAAGAACTATTGATACAAATTCTTTTAGGGTATTTGATGAAAAATGCAATATATGAAAAAGTAGAGATCATCCCAAATTATGCAGTAAAGAAATCAGATTTATTTTTCATAGTTTTTAAAGAAAGTTAGCAACACAACAAATATTTGGTTGCCACTGCAGGGGATGTATTTTTAGTTGTTAGCTGAGGCTCTCTGTTGAATTGCTTTTTCTCTGCTTTCTATTTTCTGATATTTGTTGCTTTCTTAGCCTGTATCCTGAGGGCATGACAGTATCACAGTGAACAATAACAGTGTAAAAGGTAGCATAACATATTTTGGGGTGTTGTAGGCTACATGGCCAGGAGGATTTATTGTAATTTTGCTATCTTTAGGTCAGCATAGGACACAAAACATCACTGAGTAAACTCCATCCCAAGTTTACTCTAATCTTTGAACAGAAACAAAGTCTCTGAACTGAGTATTTTGTTCTAGTCTGATAACAGAGCCCATATAAGATTATATTTGCATCTCAAATATGGATAAGTGTTTAAAGTGAAATTGTTCTTACAAGCATTTAATATATGGGCTATTTTAAAGCTCTGAATAATAAAGTTATATGGAAGTCTTTTGCACATCGATGAACTCTATTTTTCCATTATTTATCTGTATTTAATCTGAAGAGCTTCTGTGATTACTTACTGCTTTTAGGTTTTATGTTTGTGGGGATTGTTTGTTTGTTTTGTTTTATTGTTTTTTAAGGCATGGTATGCTCTTTTGAGAGTCATCTGATTGCTTAGCATATGAGATTAGAAACACTCAGGAGGGATTTTGAACTGTTGCAATACATTATTTTTCATAATAAGGAAATGGAAAGGATGAAATTGTTTTGGTTCTTTGGGCAGCTGTAATCGTTTCCCATCCTTCCTTGAAAGCAATGTCTCTGTTGTGCAGAAAGTGAAATTCAGAGTAGGAGAGGTGATGGCAATATGGATTTGAGTGAATCAAGTTCGGAATGCTGGGAGTATCAGTGCAGAGAGAGAAGAGCTGAGATCTGAGTTTCCCTGCTGATTTTTGGGTCCTGCATGTTATATAGCAAGTTTTTCTTGCTTCTTTGTGCTGACAAATGCTTTTTGCCTTATCCTTGTAACCCAGAATTTCCTGAAGTAACACTCAGGCTTTTTATGAGTGGCATATATTCTGCACATCACTTAACACTGATGTGTTCCTGGATTAAACAATGGCTAGGTGTTAGAAGTAGTCTAGGTATGATGCTTTTAAAATTAAAGGTGGTAGAATTTATATTAAAATCATTTCATTAATCATGTCAATTTGTGTGACCAAGGGTTGTTTAAAATTGACTGCAGTGGATTCAGTGTTTGCTTACCATTTGATGAAGGTTGCTCTGCTCCACAAGAAGGTTATATTTTTAATAAAGACTAGAAAATCTAGTCTTTATTAAAAATAAATTGGCTGCCATATAGTATTTCTCTTGCTATTTGTGTGAATCATCTGTGGAAGGTACATTATGTTCAAGTATGAAGATTATCTTATTATGGCCATCTTGATTTTCTTTTTTTTTTCCCCTTCCCCTTGGAATGAGCTAAATGCATGAACTCTGTTGGAAGACAGACCTAATAAGATGCTGTACGTTAATTACTAATGGCTGTGTATTTCAGATTTCAGTTTAGTTTAGGTGAATCAAACAAAAAGCTTGTATGGATCTCCAGACGTGTTATTCAGCCTGAGAAACTTAGTGGAGTGATGGCAGATGAAAGTTAGCACAGACAGAAGTGATAGACTGCTTATGACTTCGAGCCTGTATGTTTTTTGTACTCTCCTGATTGGGGAGGTTTCATCAGGAAATATTCTTTAGATTTTCCTTGTTAGTTTTGTCAAGATTATCTACTATACAGAAACCAATAGAAGAGACAAGAAGTATTAGAAAAGCAATGAGAAACAATAAAAAACTATCCAGAAAAACAGTTATTGTAGTAAGACTGATTTGCTGTTATTACCACTTCAGTATAGTGTTAAGGAAGGAAGTTAATGTAAGGATACAAAACACGTACTGTAACAACAGAACTTCAAATGCAGACAGTGTCTGATATATAAAAAGCTATTTGGCAATGTTTTAAGGACCCTTCTTTTGATAACTGTAATATTGAAGTTAAAGTGCTTTTCAGGAGCATCCATTAGCACACTTGCATTCTAGGAAATTGCTTGGATGAATTATGCGAAGTAATGAAACATACGGTGAAGGCTGGTCAGATACTACCCTTGATATGTTCCTTAATGTATGGTAAAGATGCATGGAATGTTACTGCATTGTAAATCTAAAGCCAGCAAACCTTGTACAGATGCAACAGAACTGGAGGTGTCTGCAATGTAAAGGAAAATTAGACAGTTTCATGAACTCCAAATCTCTCTGTGTGGCTTAGTTGCTGTCCAGGATCAGCCCAGTCAGTTGCTCACTCCCCACCTTAAATGGGATAAGGGAGAGAATTGGAAAACCAAAACCAAGAAAAAGCTTGTGAGTAAAACTAAAAGGAGTGTAAAGTAAAGAGGTGGGACACCTTTCCTTGTGCCAGTGATGCAGAAGCCATCGCACCACCTCCTAGAAGCAGACCGAGGCCCAGCAAGTCTCCAGGCAGTGGCTGCTTTGGGAAAGTTGTTTCTCAGTTTTTATGGCTATGACCTTGCACGATGTGGAATGTGCCTTTGGTCAGTTCAGTTCAGCTCTTGTGGTCGTGTCTGCTCCCGGCCAGTTGGCCATCCCTAACCTGCCTGCTGCGGTGTCAAAATGAGACGCAGAGACACCGGGACACTGTGCAGGCACTGTCCTGCATTAGCTAAAACACTGCTCTGTTATCCCCACACCAGTGCAGACACAAATCCAGAGCACAGCACTGCCTAGGCCACTGTGGAGAGAGTTAACTCCGTCTCAGTGAGACCCTCCATAATCACTCTTCTGTCTGGGACACTTCTCAAGCACACTTTCTGTAGTACCTAAGTGCTGAAAATAATGGGCATAGACTTGTTCACTAAGGTCTTAGTTCTTTATCTGTGCTCATGAGGAATTAGCAAATTCATTTTACTTGTGCAAATTCTGTGTAGGTTGGGACATCTTACAGGAAAAGTCTCAAAATCAGCTTTACGCTATAAAATTGGTGACAATCAGTACCTTTTGTTTCATATTCTGTGGCATTGCTGCCTACAAGATGGGGTAATCAATTGCTCTGAAGCCTAAATAACAAAGTATTTTTAAATGGAATTGATTCTTGGATTAAGGAAGTTTTAGAATTAATTTAAGAAACTGTGAACCTCTAGCAAATGGATGTTATATTTCATATCTGCTCAAGTTCTGTCATATGTTTGTAAAACCTAAAAAAGGCCAAATTATTTGTGGAAGTAAAATTTTATAGTGAAGCTGTTGCAGTCAAACTATTGCAAATCACTGTTAGGGATTAATTGTCCTTTGTTTCCAGTTCTGTTTCTCAAACGTTTTGACCTTGTTCAGAAAAGACATTATGAAATAATGCCAATTTTCTTTACGATTAAGGATATCTAAAACTGTTATCCTAGTTCTCTTGAATAGATAGTCTCTTGTGTCTCTGCTGGAGAAAGGAGGGCAAAACTAAAGGATGGTGAAGATCAACCATCTACACAAATACTAACCTATTTTAGAGAGAAGAAACATTTTATTAAAGTTCTATCTGTTGCCATTATCCTAATATTTGGACCAGATAATAAACTAATGCAGCTTTAATTACAGATGATTAATTTCTTCAGTCTTGACCACATGGGATGTTATGAAAATTGTTTGCCTGAAGCACCTTTGTTTAAATAAGTGATGACATGATGTATCAACATTAATCATGACCTTAACTGAAGGTAGTAGCATTTTATCCCTGTTTTGGGAACAGTTTGTGGTAGCATTGGAGAATGCAGGCTGCAAAAGAATTAAAGATTTTACTTTCCAGATATTATTCATTTTAATGAGGAATCAAAATTCTTCTTAGCCTGCTAATTCCTTTTTAGCCATTTTTATTAAGATTTTTCCCTTTGCATGTGTGATGTTCTCTATGTCCCAAAGAGCTTTAGAGATTTCTATTTCTAATATAAGTTGCAAATGAAAAATGGGTTGTTTTAAATTTTAACGCCTGCACCCTTCTTGAGGGAGAGTTTAGACGCTAAAATGAAAATCTACCTACTAAAAGTTGCTATCCTTTCCCTGAAAAATTGCCAATCACACTGAGTGGAGTTTATCTTACCTTGATGTAGGCATGGAAAACCAAATAAATTTCACATTATATGATATGTTTTCCTTCTTCTGATGAGAAGATGAACTGCATGTAAATAGATCAGATGTCATACATAATAGTTGTCTACAAGAGATGTTTCATCAGCTTTGGTTAAATTCAGGTAGGGGAGGTATCTTTCAGATTTCTTGTGCCAATGTTCATTGTTTTTTTTATTTTAAACCCTCAATCTTCCTTTTAGAGAAGACCATTTATAGAGAGTTTTACTGCAAGACATGTATGTGCTCTTGTCCTGCCACTTATTTTATTAAGCCTTTTTTTCCTATCTGTTCTTGTTAGGAGCCAGGACTATAATATTTCAGGAGTAAAAAATATAGAGAAAGTAAATATAGTCCCTGCACCAAAGGGATCTAAGTTTAAAAATAGGAAAAGAAACAATGGACAGATATGTCAGCATGATAATGATGTTCTTCTGCCAATAGTCTAAAAGTGACCTTTAGATTTTGTGTAGAAGAAAGATTTTGCTGAAAGCTGGACCGAATGCTTTATTGTAAGATAGTAGTTATTATGGGGTAAGAAAAAATTTTTTCAGGTCAAAAAGAGTGTATCCTGTTTTGGACTGGAAAGCCTGGTTATTGTGTGAGTAGTGGCAGTGTTGAGTCATGTCTCACATGGCCATCTGATGGGAACCTCTGTTGAATACGTGCCTGAATAGTGTTGTGTGGCAAGCAAAGCCAAGGGCTGTGCTGTTTGATACTTTTTAGAGTGATTGTTATTATTTGGCACAGATAGCAAAGCAAATGTGTACAGATTAGATGATTTTGTAAGGTTGTCGTTTGCTTTCAGAGAAAATTCAGAGTTTTGACAAAAGGCTAGCCAAAGTCTGAAGGTGTAGGAAGTTTCTTTAGAACAGAAGATAGTTACACCTTTTTAACATGCTATTTCTTTTTCTTCTTGAGCTTTCATTAGGATTAATTTATTTCAAGCTGCCATTGCATGGGGAAACAAATAAGAGCATGTTTTATGGGAGTCTGTGCATTTAGGTTTTAGAGAGAACTACGGGTCTACAGCTTCCACTGAAATTGGTTGAACCCACATGTGCTCAGTACTTCTGGAGAAGTTTTTTGTAATCTAATTTAGAGTAAACATGTGCCATGAATCTGACTTCTACCCTGCTGGAAACAAACAAAACAGAAAAATGTTATCTTTTGACTTGAGAGGGGGAGTAGCTGGTGGGTATAGTATTTTTATGCAGCCCTAACTGCTGCCTCCAGCCTCCTACTGGGGGTTGCTACAGGGATTCAAGAGCCCTGCTGTGGAGCTGATTAAAGTAATGGTGTCGCTTAATACTGGCCCTTGTTTTCCTTCTGTCACTGGGTGGTTTCTGCCCTGGTGCTCATTGCCCCATGGCTGTGCTGTTTTGGGGGGCCAGCGTGGGTGGGGGTGAGGAGAGATGGCTGGGCAGCTGGAAGAGAGCCAAGGGACGGGATGAAGAGGAGATAAAGCCCAAGGGGAGTAATGGGGCTGCTGGAGGAATTGATGCCCCTGCTTGTGGCCTAGTTTAATGTGAAAGAATGTCTTTTCATGCCTGTTCTAACAGACATATCTGTTTCTGGTATGATCTCTTAATCCTCAGTCATGCTGCCAATGCTTGAAGAATTATGTGAAAGATATTCTGACATTACAATAATTTTCAGTAAACTTTATTTTTGCCATTGAACTTAAGGATCGAGAGTTGGAGCATGGCTATGGCTCTGCACTGATGGCAGGGTGGGGTTGAGTTGGTTACCCTCTGGTCCCAGCAGGCTGAGTGGGTTTACTCCCACGGGTATAGAAGCACTCAGGTAATTCAAATGTTGCAGCATTTGCTTCCTGCCTGCAATTAACTAGATTGCAATATGATTATTTTATTATTTGTTAATATTATCTAAGGTATTTGATTACATGGTAGCTAGTTCTCATATTAAGACTTGAAAAATCAGCCATGAAACCTTAGAATAATTGTGTGGTTGATATTTTAGCTGGACAAAAGTAATTTCTCTAACAGTTGAAAATTACAGTTCTCTTGTGCGTAACCCAATCAAAATCAGTGTAGAATATATTTCAGATAAACTTATCTCAGTTTTGAAACATGTCTATCCCTGCTAGTTTGGGAAAGTATGACAATAAAATATGACCACGTGTCAGCCTAATTGTAAGTGGATGGGGGGACTCCAATTTCAAGCTTTTTGATAGATTTCAAACTTTTTATCAATAATTAAACAAATGTAAGTTGAATCCTTGGAATTCAGTAAAACTCTTGGTTGCATTGTTTTTGCATCATGTACCTCACTTCTATTTTTCTGCTGAGTGTGGGAATGTAGTTACAAAATTTTGCTGTGTCATCTAGCATTGAAGACCTAGACTGGTAAGATAAAAAGAGATTTTCTGTCTGCCTTTGTCTTGAATAGGAAGGAATTCTGATTCTCTTTCTTCCTGTGCTAGTGTGATAAGCTCAAAGAACTGAAGAATACACTTGATAGCATAAGGTGAGTTTAAAATGCATAGCACTGCATATTAGTATCAGAATTTTATAAAATTTCTTAGTAACTGTTCAGTCGTAGCCTTTTATGAAAGATATTTAGGTTTTTTAACTGCAGAGCTTACATTTCAGCAGTTTATGCTGTGGAACCACTATTCTGCTCTTCCCGTTCAGTTGCATACAAGACTTCTGGCAATTTTAGCAATTATGTACCTGAGGAATTTATATGCAATATATCTATTCTTTAATAAGCTTGAACTTCTGAGGAAGGAGTTATTGCAGAGACATGAAATGATTCCCAAAGGTACTAGCTGAAGTTCTCCAGTGGTCCTTAGAACATCTGATTAAGGCTGTAAGAGAGTAAGTAAGCAGTAAGAGATTAATAATGGAGGGTTACAGTGCTTGTTAAAAGATCATGGATTGATTACTGAGTATTTATAATTTTCTACTAAAATCTGGCCATTTCTCAAAACTTGGACATTTGACCTTTTTTCCAAGTTTCTCCACTTTGTAGCTTTGTAGCCTTTAACTTTAAAGCCACTTTTAAGAATTATACTTTCTTTTTGAAATGGATGGCAAATTAGAAAATTTATGAAAGTTATTTAATATTAGACCATTAATTTTAGATTCATTTTACTGGAGAACACTTTGCATATAAATTGTCAGTGCAATTCTCTACTCTGCTGTTTGGGGTGAATATAAAAAAGAAATTTTTTGATTGGGATGGTGAGATCTATTTGATCTGGATGGAGAAGTGATGCATTTCCATCCATCATGGTTTGATTTTTTTTTTTTTTTTGAATGATACTGAATATGACTTCATGCTTTTTCACTATCTCTTTCTATTAGTTTCCTTTTTTTCTTGACACTGCTTTTCTGCAGGTTTTCCTTCAACAGGGCTGAATAGTGGAGTCTGTCAGTTTTGTTGTTAAAAATAATACTGAACAGATGTTTGTTTTCCTGAAATAAACTGCAATGCATAGATGCTGGATACTCTGGAAGGAAAATATGATAGCTGGTAGTTAATGTTTCTTGCTTAGTATTCCCTTTTTTTCACTACATGCTAAATAGTGAATGCAGATAGAATTTCCATGATCATTAACCTGTTTTGCATTTGAAGTCAATTTGTGTTTATGAAAGGCTTCAGGAAGTTATTGTCATTGACAGAAGTCTGTCTGAGTGTCCTGCAGTGTACATGGATTTTTTTTTTTGTCTATTTCATGGTCCGCATCTCTTCCACTGAGGAACCACATGCAAGAATGAAAACCCATAATTTTCATGGTGGTTGGTGTTGTTTTGTTTTGTTTCTTGTCTTGTTATGGATTCAAGGGAGGAGATGTTTTTTACCCTTTTTTCCTTTTTTATAATTTGTTTGGTTGGTTTTTGTCTGCTTGAAGACATGGATGTCTCTGACAAGGTTACTATCAGAAGTGCTAATTAAATATAATGATAGTAGTTTATTTTTAGTTTAATTTGCTAAGCAGAACATGGACAGTGTTAGCTTTCCCTGTAATGTCTAGTGAAAAGAAAGCTTTGCACTTACTCTCCCAATTCAGCACTGAAAAGAAACACATATTTTATGAACTGACAAAAAAGTTTATAATGTCTAATAGAATTTTACTTCTTATGCCTTATACATGTCTGTAGCTACAGAGGTCAGAGAATGTACTATTTGTATGCATTTTATATAAATTCTGCTTTTCTATAAGGCTAATTGTAATTTTGTACTTTATTCTGATATAATCTTTGAAATATTTTATGTGTATTAATTAAGTCAAGGTTACTGTGTGGAGTCGTAATATTTAGAAAGTAATGTGATATTTGGAATCTGGCTTTTACCAGGCATATTTTTTTTTCAGTGAATTAGTTTTGTTTCTATAGAGTCACAGCATACATCCTACCTGCTGCTATTACCTGTCCCTATCACCATTAAAATACAAAGGACTGTGGGGAGCATTATGCAAATGCTGTTTTGCAGTCACTGCCCCATTTAGATAGAATAGGCAGGATTTATACATAATGCCCTCAAGGTTTATTTGTATATAGTGTCTTTTACATAGCCTTGGAATATGTGTAATAATACTACACCAGGGTAGGGACCCAAAAATATGAACCATGGAGCCTTTCATACCAGATAGAAGAGAATCAGGTTGTTTTTTTTTTTTTTTTTGGTTTGGTTTTTTTTTTTTTTTTTGTTTTTTGTTTTGCTAGATAAGGTGAAAAAAATACTTCTACAATATAGCCACATCTGTTTTTCTTTAAAAGTGCATACATCAGTATCATGTTCTATGAGATAACATTTAGTATAAACTGAGATGATGTCAGGAGACCATTTTTTAAAAAATATGCTGATCAGTGTGTCAAAGGAGAGGTTTTTTTCCCCAGATATATTTCAAGAAATTGAAGAAATGAAGTGTTCTGCAATCTAAGTGCCTGGATATTTTAGATGTGGTGAAGAAAGACACATAAATAGAACGTTCAAGCTAGTAGTGAGGCAGCTTAAGGCCTTTAAGAGGCATTAAGAGAAAAAGGTTGAGACACCCAAAAATGTTGTTTCTTGGGATTTTGATTTTCTAAAAAAAAAAACAAAAACCCCAACAAATCGTAATGTTGCTGATATGTGAGGAGTGCTGAAATAACTCTTTTTTTGATTGCAGGTTGTAGCAGAGGAAAAGCAGCATTTGCAGTTACTCAGTAAACACATCCAGGGATTTGAGAAAGGAAAAAGCTGCGCTAGATACTTATACCACAAAACAGTGTTGTTTTGTCATTGGTCTTGCTGATATCGTACTTGGGGTTTGCAAACCTGGTTACAGATTCAGCCAAGTATCCCAAAGCAGAAAGGTGATAATTGTGACATTAAAGTTATTAATGCAGCTTTTTAATTGTAGAAGAACAATGTTAAATATTGACATGGCTTTCATTTCTGCAGGACATTGAAATAGCAAAGATAGAAATAGTGAAGGTAATTTGCACTTAAAGCAGATTTATTTTTCACTTTTGAAC
>VYZT01037207.1:201643-221409 GCA_013400735.1 Pomatostomus ruficeps | reverse complement strand
TCCACCCCCCAGAGTGACGTGGGAGAAGATGAACCGCTTTGGGGGGGGGTTTTTTGTTAATTTTTGGGGGGTTTTGTTTGTTTGTTTGTTGTTTGATTTTTTTCCCTTGGACTTCTTTTAATGTTATTTTATTCAAAAGGGGGAAAAGCGAACCCAGGAACTGCAGGGCAGGCCAAAGGCACAGTAAAGCACTAGAATCAGATGTCTATTTTTATACGTATATAGCCTTCTAACAAAAGGAAAATTAAAAAAAAAAACTTTAAAAAAAGGAAAAAAAAGCTACCAGCCGTGTAAATAGAGAGATTTTAAAGGAAAAGGGGGGGAATATCGCAGCTGTTTTTTTATTATTATTATAATTATTATTGTTATTATTATTATTTTAAAGACATAGGACCACATTTTAAACCCATCCCCACAGAACCCAAGCACTTCCCTGCCGAAGGGAAGGGCAGAAATTTCTTGTAAAGATGTTTTTATCAAAAGGAGAAAAGGGGCGGGGGGTGTACAAAAAAGAAAAACAAGAACCACAGCATCCCTGAACGATTGTTTCTCTGTGCTGTATTTTTATGTCTTCTTCAGACCTTGTCAATGATGTTTGAACTAATTTGCCAAGCTCTCTAGGGTGTTTTTTTTAAGTGTATAACAATTAATTAAGAAGGAAATTTTAAAGAAAAGTACAAATCTATGAAAGAGTGGAATTGTTTTGTTGTGTGGGAATACATATAGTCGTGTAGAGATGTTAAAGGAAATTTTCTGTGTACAGTTTATTTATTTTTAACGTTTGTGTATAGGAAAAAAAAAAAGCTAGAGATTATGCCAGAAACTATTGGAAATGTTTACTTGAATATTCCTTTAAAAACATATCAATGTAAATATGAGCTATCACTGATCAAAACATTTTTAGCAATAAACTCTATCTTTGAAGAAAAACCCCGTGCTGCACTCCCTGGGAGACCAGCGGAGACTCGGATTCTTGCTCAGAGCAGGTGATGAGTAAAGGGCTTTGCCTGGGCCACGCTGGTCCCAAAAGTCGGGACAGCTCCACTGGTTTCTGTCTCTCCAGGATCCCGCTCTGGGATTTTTTTGCGTGTATAACCTGTTGGGGAGAGAGAAAAACACCGACGGCAGAGAAATGTCTCATAACATCGAGCTGCGATGTCCCGGACTGGAGGTGTCATCTGAAGTCCTTGGGAGATTCCACGCTCTGCGGCTCTTGGATTCGGCTCTCCCGCTGGCAGAGGAAGCGGTCGAGGTTACTGCCCCGGCCATCAAAGCGCCTGACACAGCTTGGCAGCTCCGCCTGTGTCGGAACAAATGTTTTTTCTCGGCTGCCGCTACTAGCAAAGGAGGGAAGGATGGAGACGAGCGCTGCGTCCTGCCCTGCTGCCGCGACGGAGCCCCGGGTCCGGCATCCCTGCCCGCGGCGTCGCTGGGCGTGTGCGGGGCTCAGCAGACCCTGCGATGGCGCGGAGTGCCCTCAGCTCGTGTGCCGGGGCCAGGCCGATCCCCGCGCTCCCACCGGAGCCCGTGGAGCCAGGGCAAGGCAGAAACGGGACGGCTGCACACGGGCAGGCTCCAACAGCCGGGCTGGGGAGGAACCCAGCAGCGGACAGCGGGGGCACTGGCAGTGTGAGCCTGCTGCCGACGGAGATCTGTCTGTCTGCCTGCCTGTCTGTCGGTCACAGGGCTTGGAGCGCGGCCCTGACGGGCTGCCAGGCCGTTCCCCTGCGTGTTCTGCGTGGGCTGCTGGTGCTGGAGGGGAAGGTCTGGCCATTCCCTCTGGTGTCTGAAACGTGCCCGGCATCCCTGAGGAACAAACTGCTGCCAAAGGCCCTGGCCAGTGAAGAGATGTGCTCCCCCAAGGTGGCTGTGGAGCAGCAAGGAGACCCTGTCCCACTCCAGCTTGGCATGCAGCACAGGAGGGCAGCATGACACCAAGCCCATGGGAAGGCACCAGGACCCTCCAAGGGGTCTGGCTCGTATCCCTCCATCATCGTCTGAGGGGACTGAGGTCCAGCAAGTCCCATGAAGCAGGCCTGCAGAGCCTGGAGGTCACACACAGATTGAAGTTGAAATAGGGAGAGAGCTGTTGAGATAGGCATGGTGGGGACAAGGCAAGAGGGACAGTGACATCCAGTAGCCCACATCCCTGCAGAGCCCTGCAGCCATCCTCTCATCCCCGCGTGAGAAGGCAGGTTGGCCTTTCCACACATTCGCCAGTGAGGGATCACAGAAGGGGGGGATGCAGAGGGCAGGGTGAAAAGGAGATCTCAGTGAAGACAATGTGCAAAACATCAGGGGCATTTTAGAGAAAAAGGGGAAAGCTCGTTTTGCAAGAGGAACAACATCTGTGGTGTGGGGGCCGAACATCTGTAGCAGGGAGCTTGGGGGGAAGGCATTCTGGGAAAATATTTCTGACATAATCCCAATAGTATCTGGTGTGTTGGGATTTGGTTACAAATGGCCCTCTAACGTCTTTGTGCGTTTTGTTCTGCTGCTTCCAGGGGCACACAGAGACCCCTGCTTTGTGCTAACCTGGGAAATAAACCATTCGCTGGGCTCAACGGCTGAGTTCAGTTGCACAGGGAAGGGGGGGTTGGGAAAGGGGAAGGCGAGATTTGTGTGAACTCAGCGAAAACCAGCCTAAAAGCCTCCATGCCATGTGCTGGAGGGAGGAGGGGAGCTGCCTCCGTCTCTGGGGAGAACTCAGTGGTCCCGCTTTAGATGATGGCTCATCTGGAGGTGAAAGTATGAGACCCAAGAGCCGAGGTGCTTGATGTGGGCTGGGGCTGGGGAGCAGAGGGCAGCCCTGTGGAGTGTATGCCAGCCCATCTGGCCTTGCTTTGGCAATCTGCCATAGCGCTGGACCACAGTCACCTCGTGCCAATGCACGGTCCCCTCGTGCCAAGGAGCTTGGCTGCCCTGGGAGGCGGTGAGTCGAACGTGTGATGGCCGGGCCATGGGCGTGATGGCTCATCTCAACTGCCGAGCCTCAAAGGAGAGGAAGACAAAGGGGAACAAGCCTGGTTCTTTGGTGCGGTTATTGCATTGTCTCCCCAAGCTGCTTGTGATTAAGGGATGAGCTGCAGGGGGAAGGGGGCAGAACAGGCAGAACCAGCAGTACCCCGAGATGTGGTGGGTACCAGCATCTGAAGACATGGACCTTTCCCCTTGTGTTCTGGGGTCATGGCCTGGGTAAAGGGCTGGAACACTGAGGGTGGGTGCCATCTTCTAACTCGGGTTCTGCCTGTCATTACATTGTCAAAAGCCATGCACGGCTGTGGGCACTCACTGACAGGGCTGTACACCCCCGCTCCTGGGCACCCAGCTTTTCCTCCATGCACCTGGTGTTGACAGGGGAACTGTGCCCATGCCCTGTGAAGCCGCAGTGACCCTGCAGTGTCCCTTCTCCACAATGAGTCTCCACACTTAAGCAGAAGGTGGTTAGCTGGAGGATCAGCCTTTTAACCACTTCTTCCTTCAGGCAGGGCAGAGCACATGTGATGAAGGAAGTTCCATGGGACCCAATGGATGTTCCATGTCCCGCAGGCATATGTCCCCTGGCATGATGGGAAAGCAAAGGCAGCTTTCCTCTCCTCAGCCAGCAATGGCCAGAGTTCACCTGCTCCAACACCACATGCTGTTCAGGGGCAGATCCCTTGGCTGGATCATGGCTGGATCATAGCTGGATCTCTTTCTTGTAGTCCTTACAAAGCCTGGCTGAAGAAAAGAGCCCCTCTCTCAGGTCTGCAGAGGTCTCCATCTCTTCCTTCTGCATGTCAAGGACCTTCTATCACTTGGTGAATTACTTTCCCATGCATGAACCCCAGATTTAGATTATCCTGTTTCGCTTGGGAGAGAGAATGAGTTCAGGATGGTTCCTGACATTTGACTTGATGGGATGAAGTCACCTTTCCACTTCTTTTTCACATCCAAGTTTGGTTTCGACACCAGCAGCAGCTTAACTCTTTCGTCTCCATTGGCAAAGGGTATTTCATCCCCATTTTCCATCCTGCCTCTCCCCATTTAGCTCATGTCCCCTCAACTAAGGCCGGTGTCCAGGAATGCCGCTTCTGTCAGTGTGCCGACTCTGCCAGGGTAACTCATATTCACGGGGCCAGAGCTTAAGATGCCCAGTGCCAGCTCTTGAGATATCTGACTCAGGCCCAGGTGATGACCTAAGCCCATCACTCATCATTCCTAGAAAGGCAGATGAATGGACTGGAGGCAGTAATTGGCCTCCTCAAACTTTAAAGACCAGGCTAAACCAGGATTTTTCTCAACATGCAAAATCATGTTCATCTCCTTCTCCAGCCCAAGCATTTGCTGTCACTCACCTTCACAGCATGACCACCAGGAGCTATCAGGGAAAGCCAATCTCTCTGTACACCCTGCTTGGTCTAGCAGCAGGTCCTTGGTGAGCCCACCCTGCTGACCACTGCTGGTCAAGAGCTTCAGCTGAGCTGGACCCACTTCCTCAGGCATCCCCAGCTCCTTGTTCATCACCACAATGAAAATCAAGCCACACTGCTGAGGTTAATAGTGCCAGGGTGCACCATGCTCAATGATCTCAGAGGTCTTTTCCAATCTAAGTGTTCCTGTGCTGACCACAGGTGTGCCCTGCAGGGTGGGCAGAGGTGAGCTCATCTCACCATCTCCTCAGGGCTACTGGGTAGAAGGGTGGGAGTTCTGCTTCCTCTGTGCAAGACACACCTCAGGCTGCCTTTCCACTCCTTTGCAGTTCTCCTTCGCTGTGCCTATGTATAACAAACCCAACCACATGCCCAGTTGCTGCTCGGCAGAGCAGGACCCTGACCCCTCTCCATGAGGGGCTTTACTCACTGACACTCCAGAGGTGTCAGAAGAGCTGCTGGCTTATCTGCAAAAGCCATGCATGAGTTTCCCCTCCCCCTCGGTGATTAAAACCAAACATTAACAGCAGCAGCATCCCAGAGACATGGCTGCTTTTCGGCGTTAGCTGTTTGGTATTCTGCCTAAAAGTGTCAGACACCCTGTCAAGGAGAAGGGACAGCGTCATGTGGCACCGGGAGCCCAATCGGAGAGGCAGAGCAAATCACGAGGAGCTGGAAGCCAGCGCTTGCAACCCGGCCATTGGCTAAAATGACCCTTTCAGGAGGATGGTGAATGAATCCATTCACAAAAAAAAAAAAAAAAAAAAAAAAAAAAAAAATAAAGCAGGGCCTGTTTGCAAACAGCAAAACGGTGATAGGAAAAGCTCCTTCTAGCTCCTTCTTGTATCTGGAAGCTGGGAGGGAAGGGTATCCAGATAGGGGACATAGTTGTTCATAGAGGACATTACTAGTTCAGCCATGTCCTGTGCTTTGTCACCTGTGAACGTGGTCCATGGAGACCACTGATGTCCTCGTGCCGAAGAATGAGAGCAAGGTGCCCAGCCATGCTCACTGACCCCCCGCTTTAGGTAAGATCTGGACCTTTCCCCAGGGGAAGTCTTGCATGCCACTAAAAGAAGCTGAGGCTTTGGAGCCAGTGCTGCCAGAGCTGCTGGGGGTCTGCAGCAAGAACCCTGGAGTTCCCAGGCTGCCGATTCCACCCGCAGCAGCATGTTCAGTGCTCCTGGTACCTCCTCTGTCTCAGCACTGGCTGCTTTGGAGGCAGGCTTGGGGAGGTAGCAGGAGACAGAGTGGAGCAGCAGGAATGCTGAGAAGGGAAGTAAAGGCTGCATCCCTGGAAGCCATGACAGGACAGCCTTTGGAGAGCCAGCTCTGAGTCTGGAGTGGGAAAATAGAGCAACAGTGCCAGAGAAAAAAAGTTCCTTGTCATGGATCCTGGATCATGTACAGGTGTTTGAGTCCATAAGCTTCTTAGAGGGTTGTGCAAGAGCCATCAGATCCCCTCTGAGGCTGGCTGTGTCCTCAAGCATTGTCTGGTCTGTTTCCATCACATTTGCTGCCAAAAGACACTTTCTCTCCAGGAGATGGTACTAACAAAGGACTGGGCCTCCAGCCTTGGCTCAGTTTATCTACTTTATTGGGACAGAGACCATATTTCATCCTGGAGCTGAGATTAAGTACTGAGTTGCACTTGGTGTTCTGCTCTTTGACCATATTTTAGAAAAGAGCCTACTTTTGTCTCCTCCCTTCCCACCCAGGAACTGCAGCCAGCAATCCTCTTGGACACCTCTTTGAGCCAGCAAAGGCAGCGTGCGGGTCAACGCGTAGCCATTAAGCTGGATAGAGAAGGACACTAATAAAGGATGTGGAGATGGTGTTTGTGATGTCGTGGTACCCAACAGAGCCCTGGGCTGAATTGTACCGGGAGGTGCCCTCTGCCCAGGCTGCTGGACCGGGCTGGGATATGGCTTCTCAGCAGGAACACGGGGGCTTTGCCTGCTCCCCGACACTGCTCTGGGGGTCCCAACGGGGGCTGGTGAAGGGGCCACTGGCCAGATACGGCACGGCAGTGTCCTCCGTCCTCACGGAGGGGACCCCCGGCCCCGGCCCCGTTCCACGAGGGGACCCCCGGCCCCGGCCCCGTTCTATGAGGGGACCACGGCCACATTCCATGAGGGTCCCCCCGGCCCGGCCGTGACCCGGGAGGGCGGCGCCACCTGGCGGCCGCGTGGCTAGGCGGGACCCGCCGGGCGCAGCCCCGCTGGGTCCTGCCAGGGTCCCGGCACCGCCACAGGGCTCGGAGCCCCGAGGGTCCCGGCACCGCCACAGGGCTCGAAGCCCCGAGGGTCCCGGCCCCGCTGAGTCCTGCCAGGGTCCCGGCACCGCCACAGGGCTCGGAGCCCCGAGGGTCCCGGCACCGCCACAGGGCTCGAAGCCCCGAGGGTCCCGGCCCCGCTGAGTCCTGCCAGGGTCCCGGCACCGCCACAGGGCTCGGAGCCCCGAGGGTCCCGGCACCGCCACAGGGCTCGAAGCCCCGAGGGTCCCGGCCCCGCTGAGTCCTGCCAGGGTCCCGGCACCGCCACAGGGCTCGGAGCCCCGAGGGTCCCGGCACCGCCACAGGCCCGAGGGTCCCGGCACCGCCACGAGGCTCGGAGCACCTCGAGGTGTCTCCATTGGGATGGGGGCGGGGGAATGCAGCACCACAAGCATCTGGCCATGGGACATGAAAGAGCCTCTGCCAAGTGCCCTGAGGGAGTGGCGGTGTGGTGGTGCTGGGGAGGAGTTCGTCCCTCCGAGGGAGCTGTGCCGTCCTGTGGAGCAGCCGGGGCTTGCAGTGCCGAAGCTTTGCACCAGGGTGGGATGGCACGTGTTGGACATGCATCAGCTTTCCAGGAATTCCAGCTTCGCAGCAGCCTGGTGACCCTGGGGTCCCATTCAGGCCACCCTAGTGTGGCAGGAGCCACTTTTTCCTCTGGGGGATGCAGCAGCAGCAGCAGCAGACAGACACAAGAAGTCCAAAGTCCTCCATGGCTCCCCTCTCAGCTGAAGAAAATTTGTTCTTCATGAGGAGTTTTAGCATGCCTGGAATATAAAGACTTCCCTCGGGAGCTGACAGAGCATCCCTCCGTGGTCCCAAAGGGAGCAATGGAAGAAGCACAACCAAAGATACCCTGCATAGAAGAAATGACATATCCTCCATGAATGCTCTGAGTGAAGTGGGATTCATCCAGGCTCCTCTATCCCTATTCCATACAGGCCTAGGGTCTGTGCACAGTTGTTGTCCTGGGCCAGGTCCAACCCTGTTGTCCAGCTCAGTTACTTCAATAAGACTTCAAATTGCTTAACAAATACCACGCCAATGTTTAAACCCTGAGAATTTGTACTCTGGGTTCTAAATGTGATTTATCTTCATCTGTGCCCACGAGATTTATCAGCCCCAATTAAGGGAATGGTTGTTCTCTTTAAAGTGTGGTTCTAGTCAGAAAAACCAACTGGAGTCTCCTCTCAGTGAGTCAAACACATGGCCAAACCAGAAGGGAAAAATTGAGAAACGTTTTTCTAAAAACATCCTTGTGTTTTTTGGTCAGAAATTTTTGAAGCGTGGCTGAATTTAGAAACATTCAACCAACTGTAGTGAGACAGGAATCAGGAAAGGAATTGTGAAAATTCAGTCAGGTTTTTTTTCCCTCTGTTCTTCATCAAAATTTTATATTTTTATGCCATTCTTCAACAAAAAGTGCTGGCAAGGACTCTGTGGCACATCTGCCTAAGAAAGACCATTTGCAAACCTCCCCCTGCATAGTCCAGACAGGAGGTGACTCTGTGGATGCCTACACAGGAGAATAAGAGCTCCTGTTCACATGCTCTGGGCAAACCTACTGAAACATGGGATGCGAGGACTTAATCCTAGGCATAGAGGAGTGCACTGGTAAGTAAAGCACTAATTCCTGTTAACGAACCTCATGGACCTGCAGTTCCAATCATCACTGCCCTGCTTCTTCCTTTCCTCTTCTGTGACACTGAGATCCAAGGGGGGATGCTGGCTCTGCCATGCCCTGAGTGCTGTTGGAGCACAGCCGGGGAATCCCCAGGCCATGGATTCAGAGAACATGGAGTTCCTTCTCCTCTCTTAAAAGCTCTTCAATTTGAGGTGCAGGCCATGATCAGAAGGACAAGTCCAAAAAAACCCCAACCTCCAACAGGGTAAAACCTCAAACAAGGCAGAGATGAAGAAACTCAAGAAGATAAACCACTGAGTAGTTGCCACTAGCATCCAGAGAGACCAGCTTTGGCACCATCTGTCATTAAGCCAGTGCCATACTGTTAAATGCACCTCTTCTGGAGGTGGGAAGGCATGAAAGACAGGTGTAGAGACAAACGCTAGAAGGAAACAGCCCCAGGAACTGCATTTGCCATTGGCAGGAAACTTTTCTAGACTAAACTTACCTTAAAACTATATTATTTTTCCACCTGTACAATTTCCCATCAAATTAAATAGTAGGGAAAAAATCATAATGGGGATTTTAGAAGTTTCCCCCAGACAGCACCAGAGCCTTTTGACACAGTTTGAACCCACAGACTCTATGCATTCAGAATAGGGTGCTGAAAAAGAACCAGAAATTCCTTTCAGGCCAGATGGTGGATGTGATCCTTTCCCAGTAAGTGTGAGGAAAATGTTTGAATCCTCATCAACTTGCCTGGGTCATTATGTATTTCTCCCCCCAAAAAACTAATTTGTATTTAAGTATTTTCTGTTCAGTACTTCAGGGCACATAACAATCGGATTTTCCTGCCTGGAACAGTGTGCTGTTAGACAGTTCTGGCTATAGCTCTCGCCTTGGATGTACAGTAAAGAAATCTGACTTTTTATGCTCACTGTCTTTGAAGCTGGGAAGGTCCTGATTTCAATCTCAGCAGCAAAGGGCACATCTAAGTCTTGATTTAAAAGGTCTGAAATTACTCTCATCATCTCCCCTGGCTGCTTGTCTCATCCAGCCAGTCTCACCTCATCCTGCCTCACCTGGAGTCAGGCACAGGCAGCTGGATCCCATATGCAGGGCTGTCCTGGGCAGTCCACCAGTGATCATCAGGGACAGATGTCCTGGGCTGGGCACTTGAGGGGCACTATTCCCCTCTTAGTACCCATGTCACAGCATCACCATGACATGGTCATGCTGTGTGGGGTCCCCCTGATCCAGCCTGGTTGCCATCCACCCCAGCTGTGCAGGAAGGCACACAAGAGGGGCATGGAGAAGCCCCAGGACTGACTTTCCCAAGCCTAAACCAGACCCAGGAGGAGAGGTGAACCCCAGGAAATACCCTGGTTTCCCCTGACACCACCAGCAATACATTCTGCAGCCAAAGACCCGAGGGCAACCCAGCCCTACCTCTGTGTCAGCAGTGACCCCTGGTAGCAGCCCTGCCTGTACTTGGCTGCATCATAGACGATGCTGAACCACTGGCATCATGCTGTCTCTGCTTCACACACCACTTGGCACGCAGGCAGCAAAGGACTGGGAAGATGTGCAGGGACTTGTCTGCAGGGTGAGCCCCCAAACACTTTTGAGGAGGAAGAGCTGATAAGCCATCGACTGGCAGATGGTTGCCAGTGAGCAGAGTCCCTGCACTATTGATGTTTCTGGCATTTGGAATGCAATCTGCTCTCCACCAGGCAGCATTAGCTGATGGTGTGGGAGGTTTTTTCCCATGTGGGAGGATGGTTTACAAGTGCTAAAATTGCTCCTGGTGCTGCCAGCACCTCTGAAAGACCGGGCGAAAAAAAAGCAAGGTCACGGTATCTGTTATCTCAAGATCTCTTCTGTGCAGGCAGGAACATCTGGACAGATGTGAATGATTTTGATCTTACCAAAAAAAGAGATTTCCTCCTTACAGGATGCATCAGCTTGGCTACTGCACACTCGGCTCTGGGAACTACTTCAGCATCACCGCCCTGTGCCTCCAGTCAGCCGAAGCTGTGCAGGCACCTCTCCAGGACTCCTGGGGCTTGTCATAGGTCTGTCCCTGGGGTGGCTCTTTGTTTAGGTCTGTTTAGCATCTCCAGACCTTTCCTATAAGAGGAACTGCTGGAAATGTGAATTTCCATGCCTCAGGACTGTTCACTGGAGCACAAGCACTTCTAGAACCACTTTTAGTCCACATGAAGCTCATCAGTGGAAAAAGGCACAAGGTCCTCTCCCTTGTAGGTGAAAACCCTGCCTCCTTCTCCTTGCAGGATTCTCCTGTGGGAATCTACAGCTCTCCCATGCCTTCTGGTTAGGAGTAAAGCTGTGGGGCCATAAGGCCCTTTGCTTTCACCTCCACGCACACAGGCAAGTCTTTCTCCTGCCTGTGCTGGTTCTGCCTCTGAAGCAGACAGGGGACAGTCTGATGAGCTGTTTGGGTGTTTGAGGCCAAAGCCTGATCCTGGACCGCAACTTTCCCAGGTCTGAGCCGCTTTTGAGACATCTGCCTCCCAGGGCTGAGGAGAGGTTCTCAGGCCTGCTCAGAAGAAAAGTGTTGCTGCTTGCTTGGCACCAGTGCTTGGACGGGAATTCTCTTGTTTTTCACGAGCAGGCTGAGCGGTCAGCACATACCATGAGCAACAGTCAGAGGAGCAATAAATAGCCAGACCAGAAGGAGACAACCTGTTCAGACTGGACCGCTCATCTCCTGTGCCGGCAGGATGACTACTGCTCTGCGTCAGGGTCTCATGAGAGCCGGGGACAGAAAGCCTCCGTCCTGGCCCAGCCTGCTCCGAGTGCATCCTCCAGGAGCAGTCATGCCTACTGCTCCAACCAGCACGCCCCAGTACGTGGTAAGCAGCCATCGCGGTTGTCTATGTGGGATGTCTCACTCCTGCTCCCAGAGCCGTGCCAGAAGGCAGATGCCATCACTGCAGGCTGGCTGTGGGACTGTTCCTCCAGGGCTGGTTTCCATTTGGGATCACACCCAACTCCTGCGTCCCAGTGAAGTCCCAGTTTTTCTCATTCTCTAGGAAAAGGTGCACTTTGAAAACATTAAGGTTCAGTAACACATGCCAGAAAACTCTTTTTGCCCAAATGATGTTCCTTTGTGATCTTATACCACCCCCATGACTGTGAGGTATAGGAGAGGTCCCAAATATGCAGTGAAAGCCTATTGCTTGGCATTTTCTGTTCTCCCCTTTAAGGTCTGCAAGAGAAGCAGGCTCAAGGTTGTTCCTACTGCTCCAGGTCACCTCGTGCCGAGCATCCAATATGGAATAGTCAGGGGTTGTAAAGTGCTCTGAACCTGAAAAGTGCTAACTAAGAAAATGAAGCCCAACACGAGTGTTATTAATAAATGCCAGCCGCTGTTATATAACTCCTAATCAAGAACCGCGTCTTTTGGCCCCCATTGTTCCATTGTCAGGCCCTATTATCTGGGAACTCTTACCCACCGACCACAAGAAATAGCCTGGGCTCTGCGGGTTTGCAAACTTTGTTGTTGGAAAGCTTTTCATGCAATTGTTTTTGCTTTGCACTGTTGCCTTCCTCATTGTACAGATGTGGGTGTGTATCGCAGCCCACACCCTCTGCCTTTTGCCTCAGGATAACTTTGAAAATGAGCTGATCCATCTCAGCAAGTGTTTTTCCTAAGAATTCTCTTTAAAAACAACAACATTCAAACCAGAAAAAAACCCCCTCATTTTCCTGAAGTGAAGCTTGTGCTGGGGAAAGATGCTGGCCTGCAAGCCCAGCAGCATAAAGACTGCACTGTATCCTCAGAAGAGATCCCGGCAGAACCAGCAGCACCTGAGCCCAAGCCTAAAGGAAGGAGGGAGCATGGGGTACCTGGGTCTCTGGGACTCAGTTGGAGCAGGGCAGACTGGGGCTTGCAGGGCTGGGCTATTGATCACCCTCTGCCAGACCCCAAACTTTCAGCCACCCCACTTCGGTGCTTCTTGTCCTGTTCACCACAGCCCATCTCAAGATGGGTTTCTGCATGGTGGTTCTACCTGGGAGTCCACATGAAGCTCATCAGGCACTAGTGCAAGCTTGTAAGGAAGTCTCCGCTCTCCTTTTGAGCTACTTCAGGCCTTTCAAAGATTTCCATGTCCCAATAAGTGTGTGGATCTTCAAGGCCCTTTCCCACTGGTCAGTGTAAGATACAGCAGCATGGGAAGCTCTGCAGGCTGGTCACAGCTCACTAGCTGCACTCTAAGCACTCAGAAGCACTCTAATTTCATAGGGCTCAGGCTAGGACCGGCCACACCAAAAAATGTCAAAATGTAACACTTTGCTGACTTTGTCTCATTTGGAAGAGAAATTTTAAATCAAAACCAGAAAATGCCAGACAAAGAACTTTTGGTGTCCAGTTTCGGAGGCCTGTATTTCCTCTTCCAACGTGCTTTAAAAATCTGTGAGGCTTTTTTCTTCCTTTCACTGGAAAGCTTGAAATGACACAGAAAGCTAAAAATAGTAACAATACCCAACCAAGTCATTGGTGTTTTTCAATAAGCTCCAATGCAAACTTTGATGCCATCTTGGGCAGGTTTTGTTACTCTTCTGACCAGGGCCTATTATTAGGGTTGTAAATATTCTCAACCAAATGGTCTGGAAACCACCAACCCATTCGTGAATGGTTTTCCCTGTAGCTCATCCAGTGCCTCGCACCTTTGAGCAGTGACAACCTGTAAGTGCAGTGATGCTCTTGGGATGGGGATGGAGGTGAGGAGCAGTGCTGCAGTATGACCCCGGCGTGATCCCCAAGCTGGGACTGTGACCTTGGGGTCACCCTCCCTCACCATCTGCAGAGACGGGCTCTGGGACACTGCTGTCATAGGACCCTCCTTGGCGGCTGCATGTCCTCCCCACACAGGTCTGAGCTCTCCTAGTTGTCCATCCTCTGGCCCATCCTGGACTTTGCAGTGAAGAGCAGGCGCAGAACACACATAGCCACCACTGGCCGTCTTCACACCTCCTTCTGCCCAGCCATTCCCAGTGCTTTCCCTTTAAGAGGGAGCAAGACACAAGGCACAGAGGTTGTGTGTGCTGTGCAGGGAGCTGGGACAGCTCAGGAGACCACTCTCCTGGGATCTCTGCATGGCACAGAGACATCTACCTAACAACTGAGGGAATACTTTCCATCCAAAGAATCCATCTCATGGTCCCCTCTCCATTTGTGACACAAGGGAAAATGTGAAGCAGCCAAGATGCATGAATCACTGTCCCAAACAACATATAATGAACTCATAAAATCAAAGGCAGGGTTAGTTTCAACCCGTGCTGCCAGGGCTCCTTGGACATTGTCTGGAATGAATTTAAGTTGTTACAAAACTCTCTGTGTGTTTCTCTTTCCCCCAACTCCCTGTCCCGAACGAGTGTGCTTGAGATCGCTCAAAAAAATCCCATCCTCATCACCTTATCAAAAACACTGCTCTCAGGAACTCCTAACAAGCCTCTCAGATCACACTGTAGCCTGGAGAAAGCCACTCCCAAACGATCTTTCTTCTCTCTCTCTTCACCCATGTTTTCCTATGAGATTCTTGCCCTTCCCTCCCTCCCAGCTCTCCTCTCCTGCCTTCCTTCTCTCACTGTTCACCCTGGTCCCTCCTTCCCAACCCTTTGTCCCAGCCCTTCCTCTCAATATCCCTTCTTACCCCAAAAAACAGGATTTGTTTATATCACAGTAGCTGCTGCTGCTTGCAACTGAGCAGGTTCTGGAACCACAGGAGCTGCTTGAGGCAAGTTTGAGAAGCAACAGGCCCTGCTGCCTTGGAGACCTGGGCTGGCATCTCCAGGCCACAAGTCATGGTCCCAGCAGCAGGCTGGGGCCCCCAACCCGTGGGCAACCAAGGGCCCCCCATGCCGTGCCCAGCTGAGCAGCAGCGGCACAGCCCAAGCTGCTGAGGCTTTCTAGAATCCCAACCCAAATCTACCCAAACACCAAACTGGTTTGGAGCAAACAAGACACAAGCCAAACCTCAACCCCAGCCATGCCAGAGCCAGCCTAACAAGCTGCTCCTGGCTCACACAGGGCAGCCTCCATCTGCCAGGCAGGTTTGTAGACCTCCTCCCTCGGTGTCTCGCTGGGAACACCCCTGAAGCACCAGGCACACGCTGTGCTCCGATTGCAACATCGTTCTGCCGTGGACGCCTGCTCCTCCAACGCTGCGGACGAGGTGTTATCTGCCAACCGGCAGGGCTCACATTCCTCCGGTGCGAGAGAGCACCGCCCAAATCCTTCCGATCCCTACACAAGGATGGGAGCAGGGAAACGAGAGCAGACGGGAGCGGAGTCCCCCCAGCACATGAAGATGCTGAGGTAGCTGATGAGGTTTATTAAAAGAGTCCCTTGTGCTAAAGCTAAGCTTTGCTTCTGACTTCAGGCCTGTGAATAGTATTTGAGCCCCTGGAAAACAGCTCTTAAAATTTAGGTGGGATGTTTCCCAGGAGAAACCCTCACTCTGCATCTACATAATCCCACTCAGCAGAGATGCTGCTGGTGGGCATCTGTGCATCCCTGAGAGGCCCCATTGCCTCGAGAGAATCCCGAGGCTCCTGCCGTGGCACATGGCGTGTAAGACACGCACAGCATCCCCCCGCTTGTGACAAGCACAGCATCCTTCCCCTGATGGCAACAGGACAGGCACAGCGTCCTCCTGCCGATGGGAACACACACCCAACTGTCAGTGCCCCCGAGGGACCTGCTTATCCCGCTGTTCCGATCCACCCGCTCCCGGCTGTCGGAACCGCTCCCCGGCAAAGCCCGAAGTCCGCGGCCGCAGCTGCGGGGGAACGGCTCCACCTTGCGGCCGCCGGGCCGAGCCGGGCCGGGCCCTCGCCCGCCGCTCCCCGTGGGGCGGGAGGGTCCCGCGGCTGCTGCGGTGGCGTCCTTGGGGACACACGTGTCCCTTTGCCGGCTGTGGGGAAGGAACACGCCAGTGCCATAGCGATCGCTGCAGAGCAGGAGGGCACAGACAGGACTGTAAGGTGTGGGGGTGACGTTCTCGAGCGGTCTGCACACACAGCCATGGCAGTGATGCAGGAATGGAAATAGTTAAAGATGAACCAAAGCGTGTTCAGGAAAGGCCCAGGCTTAGGTCTTGCAGCTCAGGAAGCTGATGAAAGAGGCACAAAATCAATTCCTGACCCCAGCTGCTTGCTAGATAGAGGGACCTAGGACATGCTCATCACATTCAGCATTGTCCAGAAATGTTTTCACTGTGACCAGGGACATGCAAGTCCCTTTGTCATGGGCTAAAAGTAGCCACAGGGGGATAACATAGAGTTGAAGATGTGCTAGAAGAACAGGACCTGGAGTGCCTGCAGAAATGCCACTTCCTGAGGGCATGGAGTGTGTTTGAGGGCTGTGTTCCACACTGTCCCCAGCCTCCACAGCATCATTCCACAGCATCCCCCCAGTCCAAGACAGGGAAGAACAATGGCACCAAGATATGGCCTCAGCACACACTGCTGCAGGTTCAGCATCTCTCCAGCTTTGCCCCAGCTCCACCTTGCTAGCAGACTGCAGTCCCTTGGGCTGGGGCTGTAAGTTAAAGCTCCAGCACTGTGCCTGACCTGTGTGATGTTCATGCTGGGGTGAGCAGGGGCAGGGCAGGGCAAAGTCCATGTAATGTCACTGCAGTGGTTATATGTGTTACATGCAGTTATACGCTGGGTTTGTTGGTGATGTTACATTGGGTTCCTTTTCCCCAAGCCACAGCCACTGCACACCTTTCAACAAACAAACCCTGTCTCCACCAGGGTAAGCTGCCCCTGTTGACCTTTCTGGGCAGCAGAAAAGAGCTGTTGTGGCTCAGAGCAGGGCTACTGGTCCCCAGGGAGGGCCTGTTTGGGCTGCTCCCATATCCCCACAGTGCTCAAACTCTGGGTGCTGCCAGCACCTTGACCCCAGGCTGGGCAGGCAGCCCAGGGCATCTCTGTTCCCCACCTGTGCAGAGCAAGAGGAAGGACCCAAATGCACCATGGATGCACTGGGCCTGCAGGAAGACTGGTGGTGAGCAGGAGAGTCAGGGTGGAGGGAACAGATCCCCAGGGGCTGCTGAGGCTCAGGTGAGCCCCAGGTCACTGGTGTGACAGCATGGCAGGATGCCTTGGGCGAAGCACACCCCATGAGGAGTGTCTGTACCTCCCTGCAAGGTCACATTTCAGTTCCTGGGAACAGCTGCTGTGACCTGCATTCCAAAAGAAACCGTGTGTGGGGACAGACTCTAAGCAAAGGGTGGGAAGGAAGATGTGTCTGTCAGGAGACTGATAGCCCCAAAAGGGAGGCAGATGAGGTGTCCTTGGAAAAGTAAATAGCACAGAAAGAAGGGAAATATGAGAATTATGGAGTCATCCTAAAGATGACGTAGTGGCTGAAATGGGATCCTCCTCTCTTACTGCACTGGGAGAGGGTCCTATGGGACCAGCCAAAGGAAAGAGTCCTTTGCATGCGGGTCCCTTCATTCTCCAGTGAGGAGGTTAAAGAAGGACGTGGGGAGGGAGCAGATAGGGTCTCTTCCCTTCTTGTCTGGAAACATGAGCCTCCACCTCCAGGAGCCATTCCGGTACGCCGGGATGGGGCTGGTGCTGCCCACTGTGACATGTTCTCCTTCCTCGGCGGGGCTGGGGGCTGGATTACAGCTGGGCTCACCTGACAAGTGAGCCAGCCGCGTGGTGCCGGGCCCTGGCGCCACTGCGCATCCCGCGCCTTTGGCCGGTGCCTGTGCCCTGCCCGGTGCCTGTGCCGGTGCTCTGCCCAGTGCCCTACCCGGTGCCCTGCCCGGTTCCGGTGCCCTGCCCGGTGCCCAGTGCGGCGCGGGGACCCCGCGCTGTCGCCGCTCCTCTTTGCGCGGCGGGGCCGGCAGGGGGCGCGCGAGGGCCGCGCACTGGGAGTGGGGGCACGGGGGGGCCGGAGGGGCCGGAGGCTCGAGAGGTGTCCGGTGCTGGGTCCGAGCCGCTCTGTGGGCAGAGGGCAATGACCAAGAGAGTCCTCTGCGCGGCTGGGCTGGCTTTGAGCATGTGCTGCAGGGGGAGGACAGGGGCGAGGTACAGAGGGTAGGAGTGGGCATCAGCCTGGGGGACAGATGGCTCCAGGAAGACTTTAGAGCCCCTTCCAATTCCTAAAGCAGCTCCAACAGAGCTGGAGAGGGGCTTTGCAGTGGCAGGACAAGGGGGAATGGCTTCCCACTGGCAGAGGACAGGGTTAGATGGGATATTGAAAAGAAGTTCTTCCCTGTGAGGGTGGTGAGGGCCTGGCATTGGTTGCCCAGAGAAGCTATGGCTGCCCCATGCCTGAAAGTGTTCACGGATAGGTTTGAAAGGGGGCCTGAGCAATTTGGTCTAGTGAAAGATATCCCTGCTGTGCGATTGGACTGGATGTTCTTTTAAGGTCCCTCCAACTCATTCTACAATTCTGTATTTGCCCCAGCTGACTTGGTGCTTTTGCTCCAACAGCTTGTGGATGTCTGTGTCCTTTCAGCAATCCTTTGTTGACTGGGAGGCCTGGCTAGCACCAAATGCTGTGCCTTCATGAGGCACAAGGAGCAGGAATGGATGCAGAATGGGAGCTTGCAATGGGCAGAGCTTCCTAAAGACAGCAGGGTGACAAACCACACAGCATGCTTGCCCTCTCCTCTTCCCAGCCCTGACAGATCTGCCCAGGAAGGCAGTGAGCACTGGGTGATGTCAGCATGCTGAGGAACACCAACAGGGTTTCACAGTCTGATTCCTGCCTCAGTGAGTGTTCTATCCCTGTTGATGTCTGTAGCATTCCCATTTGCCAAACCCAGATTCACATCTTTCTCTCAGTCTCCCCGTCCTGTGAAGAGGGAGCAGGGGAAACAGGGATTCAGGAAACAGCTTCTGCCCATCTCAACTGGGCTTTCACTGATGTGAGGCCTGTGGACAGCAGTCCCAAAACTTTTCCATATGGTGGCCAGCACTTCTAACATCATGAGTTACAGGATGGTGGGGGTTCAAGGGGTGTGAAAACAGCAGCACTGAGGTTGTGGTGATGCAGCCCCCCCAGCTCAGCATGACCCTGGAGCAGCCAGGCCAGGCTGGCTCAGTATCACAGCTCAGGGTTGTTCTTGTGTTTCCTGGTGAGGAAAATGCCTTCAGGTCCATCCCTTGGACAATTCCTGCTTTGTGCCACTTCAGAATCTTCAAGTCATGCCTCATTTTGCCCTATTGCCTTCACCATCCCAGCCTGTCCCTGGTACCACACTGTCCTGACAAACCTGAGCCTTGCTCTGCCCCACAGTCTGATCTGATGCCACACAAAGCAAACATTGGTTCTGCACTTGTTTCTCATCTGGGATCTGCACTGGGGCTGCTTTTGTGGCTTCTGGCTTGTCTTTCCAGCTCTCCAAATGCACAAGTGTCCCCGAGGGAGACGGAGGGGCTACAAGACACCTGTAGCATTGGACTTAGAGCCTTGATGTTCCCCTGCTCATAGCCTGGGTCTCCTCTGTCCTGTCACCTGATGGCTTTACTCTTGTTTATCCATGTCCCTGCTGCTGCAATAGGGGGGGAAACGTGTTTAGTGCAACAAGGCAGACAGCAGCAAACAGCAATTCCCCTGGGGCTTGCAGCCAGCTGGGGTCTGCTTCTTCAGTAAGCATCTGCCAGCCGGCTGGGAGAGCTGCTCCTGCAACCTGCTGCCCCAGAGCAACAGGATGTGGGTAACTGGGGGTCCCCCGGGAGCGGGGTGATAGTGGGTGGGGGCTTTGAACGTAATGGGTGGGCACTGTGCTGGAACCTTGCCCTTCTTCCCACCTCCGATGCTGTCTTCAGTCCTCACATCCATTGCAACGGCAATTACAAGAGGATGTTCCCCAGGCCAAACTGGCAGATGTGTGGGCTGAAGGGCTGTGAACACGGCCCCAGTGAGGAAGAGAATCCAGGTCCGGGTTTCCTGCTCTCCTCCACCGCGTCGCACAAACTGATTAAATTAGTTTCGCCTTTTCCGTGCCCCGCTCGCAGGTGGCCTGGAGATAGCGGAGCAGGCCCCGGGGGCAGCTCGGAGGCAGCTGTGCTGGGTACGGAAGTGCCCCGCTTCTCTCCCTCCCTGCCCAAAAATCAGAGACCAAGGGTGACTCTGGTGCAGCAGCGCATGAAAAGCCCCTGCACCACGGGATGGAGCGGAGACTCCAGCCTCCCCCATAAGAGGAGCTGCTCCCGCCTGGTAAATGCTTCATTTGCTTTGGGAAGCAGAGGGAGAATAACCGGCTGCCTTGACTGCGGCACCGCTGAGCCCTCGGCGTGGTGGGCAACGGCGCGCAGCCACCCGCACTCCGCCGGGATGGAGCCGGTGCGGGCTGAGCGACTCCCGGGGTGCGGCGGGGCTGGCCGGGCGGCAGGTGGGGCCGCTGCCACCGGGACCCCCGCGGCGCTGACCGGCGGGAGGGCTGCCCGCCGGCAGGGC
>VYZT01037207.1:111091-201587 GCA_013400735.1 Pomatostomus ruficeps | reverse complement strand
GGGCGGAGGCAGGGCTGGCAGCGGCTGCGGGCGGCGCACACGCACACACCTCCCTGCATGTGATTAAATGGCTCGAAATCTGCTTCTGATTTCCTCGGGGAGGTGACTTTTCCCTTCTTTTCAACCCGGGATTTATTGAAGCCTTTTTACTCCGCGTCCAGGCGGCGGTCGGGGCTCAGTTTCTCCAATTCTTGCTCTTCTTTTCGTTTTTGTTTTTTTGGGGGGGGTTTTTTTGGTTTTTTGGGTTTTTTTGGTTTTTTTGTTGTTGTTGTTGTTGTTGTTGTTGTTGTTGTTGTTGTTTGGTGTTTTTTTAAGGGGTGTTTTTTTCTTTCCCCTTTCCTCTCCTTTTCGACCTCCCCTGCCGCCTCCCACCTCCTCTCCAGCAGCCGAAGCAGCCGCGGGCGGTACGGTGGAGCGGGAGGGAGCGCGGCCGGCTGCGGGCACGGCACTGGGACCCGCCCGCACCGCCGGGAACAGCGCTCCCGCTTTCCACTATTTCGCCTTATTTTGTCCGCCACACACAATTCCCTGGAAATTTGTTATCATTGTTTTTTTCCTCCCATCCTTTTCTTCACTTTTTTCCCTTTCTTCGTGCTGCGGCCAGCACCGGGAAGGAGCTACCCCTGCCCGCCGTCCGCCCCGCCGCGGACCCGGCTCCTCTCGCCGCCGCTCCCGGACCTGTCGCCCAGACCGGCCCCGCTACCTGCCCGGCCGCGGTAAGCTGCACTCCCAACTTCCCGGCGCTCCGGGCTCCTGCTCTCCTCCCTACCGCTCCCTCACTCGTTGCCTTTTATTCCTCCCTCTCCCCCCGCACTCACCCTCCCTTTATTTCCCTTTCCATCCTTTTACCGCCGAGAACGGGACCTCCCCCGGCGGGGCCGCCCGCCGCCGCCGCCGAGNCGCCGCCCCGCAGAGCCGGCTCGGGGGTTCTCGGCGCTGTACGGAGACCCGCAGTGTCGCAGCCCGGCGGAGCCCCGGCCCCGCTCGGTGCGGGTGCGGTGCGGGCAGCGGCGGGAGCCCTGCCAGGCCGAGCCTGCGGTGCCAGCCCCGGCTGACTGGGCACGGGGCATCCACGTGGTGCCCTGCCCGCCGCTCCCACCGCAGGCCCTTCTCCGCCTGTGAGTGCTCCGCCGGCACAAAGCCACCTTGGCGAGTGGCATCGCCCTTGTCACCATCCTAGGCTTGGGTCCGTCACTGGTCCCTTCCCAGCACGGCTGCCCCGAGAGACGCCCCTGCGGGGTGGCTCGGAGGGTCGGTTCCCTTTGGAAAAGGCTTCCGTGGGATGTGCTCAGTTCCATTGCGGTTCTGGGGCCAGGCTGGGTGAGACCCTTGGCACCCATAGCACCCGGCCCTGAGCCACAGCTGGGGTGAGAGTGAACAGTGAACATGTGAGTGGGCAGCTTCACGGGAAGAAGGGAAGCTGGGCTGCCTTTGGCGGGTTTGCTTTTGCTTTCCTCTCTTGGAGCTGCTGAAGCCTCATTTCCTCAAAACACCATCCTACCCACAGCTTTCCTGGCCCACTGGGGAGTGGGTGGGTGGAAATACCTTTCTTGGAATAAGGACTGGCTGGTGTGATGGGGACATGGTGCTTGGCAGTCTGCTGCATCGTCAAGCAGGGTGGGTGAGGAAGGCCCCGTGGGCAGGTGCACGAGCTCCTCTGGCAGCACAGTGGTCCTGTTGGCTTGATGCTCATCTGAGCAGCCCTTGGGCATGGATGTTCCTCTCTCAGGGAGCTCATCCCATGAATGTATGGGATGTAAGCCAGGCTGAGCATCCCCACCTCCTGTGCCGTTTGTGTTTGACCTGTAGCTGGGCTGAGACAATACTGACCATAGACCTGGATGTGCACACCCTGCATGGCTGGAAATGCCACAGATCCTTCTTCCCCGGCCAAGTTTGCTGCTGCCTGTCTCTCAGAGCCAGGAGAGGCTAGAGCTCTCTGTAACCAGTGGAGAGGGATGTTGCTTCAGCCGTGTGCTGCAAACACCCTCCAAGGTGTTTGGACGGATGGAGGGCAACTTTTTTCCTCTTTCTCTGCAATATCCCATTTACAAAACAGAGGGAGCTGCTGTGCTGCTCTGACACCTGTTTGGAGTGGGCTGATGAGGGGACAGGAGGTCTAGCAGTCCAAGAGCAGGGTGGGCTGCAAGGGTCCCAACACCCTTTCCTCTTCCACCTGTGTATGGAAGGAAGGTAGGTCCCTGCAGAGACGAGCGCAGGTGTAATGCCGGGTTGGGAAGGAGCAGATGTGTGTCTGCAGGCTAGGGAAGAGAGAAGCCCGGGCTAGGGATGCAGCTGAGCACAAGATGCTCACCAGAAATGCAAGCTGCTAAGCGTCGAGGCTGAGGAGCATTTCCGCTGCTCTCTGAGCGCCAGAACAATGATGTCTTCGGTGTGAGTTGGACGGAATGGAGGTCCCACCTTGGCTGGCTTCTGGCAGAGGTATGGCTCTGAGAGGGGGTTTCCTCAGCCCTGAAGAAGGAGGTGAGCATGAGTGCACACCTTGGGGCATGTGCTGTCTTCAGCAGGGAAGCAGCCCACCGTGTCGAGGGTGTTGAGGTAGCACCTTTGCCTCCTGTTCCCCCACCCTGGTTAGTCAGGCCCTGTTCCATAAGGAAGCAATTATTTTATGCCCCTTTGAGCCCCTCCCTGAGCCTGCGCAGGACACTTGCACTTGGTATGGAAACGCGACAGATTTTCCATATTCCGCTTTACCCCATGATGTTTAAAAACGTACGTGACAGCTTCTTCCTAATGCTGCAGGCTTGGCTGGCACTCAAGCAATAACAGACCGTGGGACACGAGGGGCATGAAATATCATACCAATAGCCAGAGAGGGGGTAAAAAAAAAAAAGAGATGTCAAAGTGCAATGTGTTTCCAGCCCATTGTTGTGAGCCATCCTCTGCCCGATGTGAGAGATCTTTCAAAGCAGGCCAAATGTTGTCATCTCTGAATACCATTTTAAATATTCATCCCGACTATTTTCAACATCTGTGCCCGGCATGTTGTGAAAATGCAATGAGGGATGTTATGGAAACCAGATCACTTTATTCTCATATGGAGTGGAAAGGGGTGGAAGCAATGAGGACTTCTGGACTGGAACTGTGAGTCCCTTGCATCCACTGGGAGTAGTGGGAGGAAAACCCTCTGCACCTTTGAGGGATGCTGCTGAGAGCACTAAACAGAGCCAAGCACTGTAGCAGGAATGTGAAAAGGTGTTCAGAAGACTGGGGTGGGATTAGAGTTGGGTAAAACAACTAACTGGTCAAGATGTAATAGAGGTTAATAAATGGGGTAGAAAAAAAATCATAGAACACCTTGAGTTGGAAGGGACACACAAGGACCATTGAGTCCAAACACATCCAGGCAGTGCTTGCTTGTCCTGCAAGGTCAAGGACTCCAAATGCCTCCTTGAGTTGCTGTTGCAGTGGGAACTTTAGGAGGAGATCTCCAGCTTACACTAGCTGGGGGATGCAAGAGCATTGCAGCAAAATGGATTCAGGTCTGCACCATATGGGTGATACTATGCTGAAGCCTCCTGTCCCGGGAGCAGGACCATCTCTACCCAGGACAAGTCACGAGCAAAGTGGGCATGGGGGACCCAGCAGGACACCCATGTTGGCTGGCTGTTGGTCCCTCCTTCCTGTGGTCAGCATGGCTTATGAGTTACTGAAACTGGTGAGCACGGATGTGTCCGAGCATCCTGCATTTGACAGCTCCATGCACATAGCTGAGTATCCTGGGGACAGTTTGCTTTATGGTGGATTTCTTTTTTATTTTTTGGTTGTTTTCGATAAGCTTGGAAATCTGGGCTCTGTTTCTGCCTTTTGTAACATCAGGCTGCAGCTAATTCAAGCCAGGCCAGATCCTGACCACAGGTATGCCCGTGTAAATTTGAATGGAGTTGCTTACGTCTTGGTTTGGCCCGATGTGAATGGAGTTACTTCGGGCTGATGCCAAAGCACTGAGGTCAGAATCTGGCCCATCCTTTCCTGCGTGCAGTGTAATTTGTACGTGTCTCCTGGCACCACTGGGGTATCGTATGGCTTGTGTAATTCTGGCTCCGACCTGCCAAGGGTGCATTGCAATATCCATCACCCGCAGTGCCTGCTGCAGGAAGATGCTGCTGTGTAATTGCCCCCCTGAGCTGTGTGTTCAGGGGGCTGAGAGCCCGAGGGGCTGCACGGAGTGGGCAGCCCTGCGGATGTGGGGCCATAAGCACTCAGAAGCTTCTGATACTTAAATATCAGGAGAGATGAGGGAGCTTGTAAAGGAAAGTGAGGCATCTCCTCTGCCATTAGCCATGTCCCAAGTGGGACACCACCACTTGCTCCATTAGCGGCTGGGAAGGCGATTAGCACTCCCAGCCACACTGTATCCCTCCAGCCTCTCCCAGCGCACGCTCCGTCCCTCTGGAAAGCTGAGCTGGACCAGTACCTTGGCTCCATGGAGTTTTTCCTTTCACTCTAAATACTTCTCAATTGTGTTTTTATATCCCAGAAACACATGGAATGATTTACCCATGGCCAGAGCAGAGTTTGGGCCCGATTCTCTTTGTTGGGTGGAGGAATTAAGCTTCCTCCAGCTGGCATCGGCATGGTGGGAGAGGGCCCTGGGTATCCTGGGTATCCAGGGACCCTGGCAGCCCCCCAGGATGGATCTCGTTCATGAGCTGGGGTGGAGCTGCAGGGAGTCGCTCTCACAGCATGTGTGGCAAGGGAGTGCAGATGCCCCCATTAGAAAGGGCCTGTAACAAGGTGGGAATGTGCAGGTTCTAGTACCAGGTACACCCTGGTTAAGGGACATACTCTGGTCATTTGTTTCTGGTTTCAGCTTCTCTGAGGACATCATTCCTCTTCTGCTTTGGGTCCTGTCCCATCCCCCCAATGGTTTCCTTCTCAGAGGGTATCTGAGGTGCTGGTGGGCTTTACTGGGGATGACTCAGTTCAGGAACGAGCTGTCCTCCTGGATCAGTCTTACCTAAGAGTCTTAGTTTTTGGACCCCCTCAAGTACTCAGGTATTCCTGATTCCCAGGAATCTCTGCCTCCTGATCCATGGCTTTTGCTGTGCATATTTGTGCCCCTTGTGGGTGGGTGGCTCCATCCCTGCCCCATGCTGGCACCCAGGACCTTATCCCTGCGCACAGTGTGAGGCAGCACCTCATGGGGACCAGTCATTCCCATCTCAACCAGTTCCAAGTAAGGCCACATCTTTTCCTCAAGTGATGTGAGTCCCCCACACACCGTGCTCTCCTGGCCTGGAGGAGAAACACAGTCAGCTCCACCATGGCAGCAGCATTGGTGCGGGGGCACCAACCTGGGGGAGCAGCACAGGTCCCTGGCAGGAGGGCAGCATCATTCCCCTGTCATTCCTTGGGGTTTTCCCATCCCTTCCAGGGCAGTGCTGGCTGCTCAGCTTTAGCCATCACCTGCCCTCTAAGCCCACATTTTTCCAACAACAGACCACCACTTCTCCTCTATTTTAATTAGAGAAGGCTGCTCCTGTGCTGCACAGGTCCTGGGATCAAATCTGGTTAATAACCTGCTTCCCTCCCTGCCCTGTGTTGTTCCACCTAATCCTATAATTACTTCAGCAAAGTTGCTGCGGCCCCAGTCTGCCAGGTGGTGATCCTGGGCCTGCTGTAGGCACCAGTATCCATGTTGGGGGAAGTTTGCTGTCCTCACCCTGCCTCACCTGCTGCACTTACCTAATCCATTCTACTTTGGGGACCAGGCACCTACTCGATGGCTCAGTATTGGGAGACCTGGAGCTCCAGGCATCCATCTGCAATAAGCATCACCCTTGGTAGCACTGCCTTCTGGGAAGAAGATGGAAAAGGAGCATACGGTGGGCTGGAGCATCGCCCTGACAAGTCTCCCACAAAGCAGGGAAACACTGCTGGTCGCTCTGGGAAGCATGTGGTTGTAGAGAGAAGGGGTGTGGAGGTGTTGGATGTGGAAGCTAATTTTTTTTTAAAGCACTTCTGAAGCGCTCCGGCGGCATGACTTCCTTCCAAGCCGCACGGCTGTTAGCATTCCCGGCGTGGAGGAGTGAGGAAATCGCCCACCTCAAAAATGCAGCCGCTTCTGGGGAGGAGCTGGGAGGGCGGCCGCTTCCTCGGGAAGGGTGAGCCCCGCCGCCGCATGCCCCTGGGCCACTGGTGCTGCTGGTGGCAGGGAGCTGGCATCTCCCCGAGGGCCTCGCTGGGGACACCTTCGGGATGCTGTCCCTGGGAAAGGCACCCCATTGCTCATGTCCCTCCTCATGCCAGATCCAGGAGCATGCTGGGCTGGATTTGGCACCCAGGGGTCATCCCAATTCTCTCTGCTTAGTCAGCAGTGTCTCCATTTGATCTGAACCAGGGGCAGCAAAGATGGGAAGTGAAAAGGAGGGGGGCCAGGGAGAGATATACCCACTCCCAGGCCTCTCTGGCAGCTTGCCGGCAGTCCCAGGATCATGCTGAATATGCATAAAAGGGAGCAGATTGCAGCTTGCCCTCCTCTCCAATACAGAGGTGAGGCCCAAGGAGACCACCGGCCCCAGCTCTCTTTCAGTGGGATAATGGGGTGAGCTGAGCACGGAGCGTGCGTGCCTGTGTGTGGTCCTGCGGATGATAATGATTTCCATTCATGCCCTGCCTCCGCAGCACTGATGTGCTGCTGGGCGAGCATTGGCTCCCCAGTGGCTGCTCCCTGGCAGCAGAGCCACCAGAACTTTGGCACTGGATCTCAGGGACTTGTTCCTTGGTGAGGCAGGCAGGAGGGACAAAGCTTCCCATTGGGGCAGGGAGGATGAGCAGGAGATGCTCATGCCCCCATACATTCCTAAACCAGTAGTAACCTGCTCCTGGGTCCTAGACCTGCTGCTCCAGTGCTCATAACAGCTTTGCCTCTGGCCTCTCCCCTGGCTACCAGAGATGTTGCTGCTGTCACTTTCCCCTGGGCTAGGGTACCCCACACTTTTGTGTCTTACCAGACAGGAAATTAAAAGGCCTTTGCTTGAGCATGTCCCTACTCCTGTCACCTTGCTGCCACATAGCAGAGAGGGGGTGGAGGAGACTCTTTGTTGGGAGGGTTTGGTAGATACATCCATACATCCTGATTCTCACTGGAGTGGATGGATGCAGCTGCTGAGGACCCCTGGGGGTTTCTCCTGTCTCCTCCTGGTGCAGAGGTTTTCCCACAGGGTTGTCTCCCTGCTAGTGCTGTGCTGTGGGTGGTGGGATGGGAGGTGATGGCTGCAGCACCTGACTGCGTCCCNGTGGAGACAATGGGCGGAGGGGGCTGGCAGCACCACAGAGCCAAAGGTGCACCTTGCAGCCCCTTTGCTGAGTGAAAACACAGGAGCAGGGCTCTGCTGGTGGAGTGGCAGGGGCTCATGCCCACTGTGCACTGCTCAGCACCGGGCTGGGGATCATCCCCTCAGGATTGTGTCGGGGGATTAACCAGCCATAGCCTTTGCCCAACAAGCAGATGCAGGGATCTGGCAGCAGCCATGGCTTCATCTCCTGCCCAGGAGGCAGCTGCCTACAGTGGGGCTGGGAGTCCCAATGGGGCCCTATGGGCTGCCTGCAGTGGGGGATGTTCTTCACTGCCAGGTGCTCGTGGCATGGCACCTCCTCTGCTGTGGTGACTGCTGCATCCCTGCAGTCTCTAATCTTGCAGCCACACTCTTCAAGTCATGGGTTCTCAATGCTCTGGGCACTCCAGGGACAGCATCCTGTGTCTTGCTGGCAGCCTAGTCAACAAGCCATGGGCTGACGTCCCCAAAAGGCTCTGCAGCACTGTGGTAAAGCTGGAACTGTGCTGCTGGGGCGATGCAGGGACCACCAAGGGAGCTGCCAGCTATTCACATCTCTTTTTTCATAAGCAGAGGGTAAAGCAGTGAGGAAACAGCACGGAGGTGGCAGGGGCAGGTTTTGCCCTGGGGGAGATGTGCCAGGATGGGCTGAGACCTCTGTCCCTGTTGCTCCCTAAGGAGGCAGAGGTTGTGGCTGCTGGGCTGTCCCTGGCTGGGCAGGGAGGAGCTTCCCCTCATTAGTGGTTTGGCAGCCTGGAGAGGCAGCTTTCTTCCACAGTCACGGCTCCTTTTTCTTTGCAAAATGGAATAACAAACTAAAAAAAAGGTCCCAGATCCTTGAAATGGGCTGTTCCTTGGAGCTTCCTTTGGCCTGAGTGGGCAGCTGGACAGGCAGGAGTGGCACTGGGGCTGTAGGTGGAGGCTGGAGCTGAGGATACTGGGCTGGGTCATGCAGGGCTTCATTCCTCAGAGAGAAACACAAGTCATCCTGTAAGGATTTACTAGTGGGAGAGGGAATGATCAGGGGACCCCTTCCTCCTGCCTGATCATGGCATTGGGCCAGTTGAGGCTGGACAACTTGGCTTTGGCTCAGCACAACCTGTGGGACGGCAGGGCTGATGCCACCCAGCCATCCAGGAGGCTCAGGGGTCTGCTACAGTAAGAATGGGACACAGCCAATCTGCATTGTGTGGGAGGTCCTTCATGCAGCCAGAGCCTGCAGGAGGGAATGTGACCTCCAGACCTCTTCCACTCTTCAAGCCAGTAACTCAGGAGATGGGCCACATCCCCTGGGAGCCACTAAGCTCTCTGGTCCTGTGCTGCAGCTCCTGGGAGAGGAGCCCAGCCAGGTCCTGCATTTGGTCCTGGCCTTTCTCCCCATCAACAAACACACCAGAACCAGACCTGGACTTCTTGGGAGCAAGGCCAGAATAACTTCCTTGTCTACTGGGTAGTGTGGCAGAGGAATTTGGAGGGGATCTAGCCCCTGGCTTGGAGAAGACACTGTGCCCATAGCCAGCAAGGAAAGTGGTGCTATGCCCAGGAGCCCCAGGTCTTCATCCCAATGAGCTCCTGCCTCTTGTACAATGTGCCTTCAAGGTGTTTTTGCTACTGTTCATTTCTCCTGCTCTGTCAGGAGCTATTTTGTGCCACAGGTGGATAACTTGGTGTTTGCACCTCCTGTTGCGTTTGAAAGATCCCCCCTAACTCTTCCCCACCACCAGCTCTTGTCAGCCATGCAGTGACAGGGTCTCTGAACTGTGTGTGACAGCCAGAGCTGCTGGCAGGCAGGAACATTCCTGTTATCCCAGGGCAGTTTGTAAGAGGCCAGGGAAGGGCTGTACCCTGATTTCAATCTCCTCCACCCAAAGCTCAGGTCCTTTTCCCATTTCCATGATATTTCAGTCCTGCTGGTGAGCAGTGAGGGATTGGTGTGGATGAGGCAACACAAAGTAATTGCCTCCCTGCCCCACTCCCAGGATACTGCATCAGTGGATATGGGGTGGTAAGATGCGAACAGGTGATGGACCAGACGTGGCGGAGCTTCCCATCCCTTACCAGCCCTCCCAACATGGGTAATGCTGTGGCCATGACATTGCTGGTGCCACTCACTCTTGTTGTTCTTCCTCCAGGGAGGAGCCACTTCCCTCTCCCCAAAAGGATGGAGGTCCTGCAGCTCCTGCGCCTGCTCCTCACCACTGCCATGCTGGGCCTGTCCCAGACAGTGAACCCCTTCGTGGCCCAGCAGACTCCCCCAGACCCTTGCTATGATGAGAGTGGTGCTCCTCGACGCTGCATCCCTGAATTTGTCAACGCTGCCTTTGGGAAGGAGGTTCAAGCCTCCAGCACGTGTGGGAAGCCCCCGACACGGTACTGCAATGCCTCGGACCCCCGCCGAGCCCACCCACCCACCTACCTGACTGACCTCAACACCGCCTCCAACATGACCTGTTGGCGCTCGGAAACCCTCCACCATTCACCCCAGAACGTCACCCTCACCCTCTCCCTTGGCAAGAAGTTTGAGGTGGTCTACGTCAGCCTCCAGTTCTGCTCGCCCCGGCCTGAGTCCACTGCCATCCTCAAGTCCATGGACTACGGCAAGACCTGGGTGCCCTACCAGTACTACTCCTCGCAGTGCCGTAAGATCTACGGCAAGCCCAGCAAAGCCACCGTCACCAAGCAGAACGAGCAGGAAGCCCTGTGCACCGATGGCCTCACTGACCTCTACCCACTCACCGGGGGGCTCATCGCCTTCAGCACACTCGACGGGCGACCCTCAGCCCAGGACTTTGACAGCAGCCCTGTGCTCCAGGACTGGGTGACGGCCACCGACATCCGCGTCGTCTTCAGCCGCCCGCATCTGTTCCGTGACCTGGGCAGCCGGGACACCGGTGAGGAGGAGGGAGGCACCGGCTCCACGCCCTACTACTACGCAGTGGGTGAGCTGCAGGTCGGCGGGCGCTGCAAGTGCAACGGGCATGCGGCACGCTGCATTAAGGACAAGGAGCAGAAGCTGGTGTGCGACTGCAAGCACAACACAGAGGGGCCAGAGTGTGACCGCTGCAAGCCCTTCCACTACGACCGGCCATGGCAGCGGGCCAGCGCCCGTGAGGCCAACGAGTGTCTGGGTAAGGCATTTTTAAACATTTTTGTTTTCTGAAGCTGAAATGCCAGAATGGGTCATCGGGGTAGGAAGTGATGGGTGCTGAGCCAAAGTGATGGAGTGTGTTTGTCCAGAGATGATGGGGAGTATCCCCTGTGCTGGAGGATTGGGAAAGGTTCAACCATCTACCCTGTCTCTGCTGCAGGTGTCCCGTAAGAGATGTAGTGGTTCAGCCATGAGCCAAATTACCAAAACCCTCCCAAAATTCACTGGTGTCTTCCAGCCAGTCAGCAAACCTCAGTGTAGGATGCCAGCTGGGATTGTTCCCCTTGGACAGCAAATCAGCTGTCCATGGGCTGGAGGGGTAATCACGGCAGTCCCCTGTGAGATATGCTTGGGGACAGGGAGCAGGCAGAAAAACCTGGCAGAGGTTGAGGAAATATCCCAATTCAACATTTCATCCTTCATGTTCAGTCTGTGTGGTTGTTTTAGTTTGTCTGTCCTTGCAAACATTTCCATAAGTTAAAAATATTGTCACCAAAATGAAACATTTCCAAAACATCAAACTGGTGTTACTTGGCTGTCCTGCTCATGAATTTTTGTGGGATTTTGATGGAGACTTTTGTCTTTTGTCCTGGTTTGGGATGGGGCTGGGAGATGCCAGAGCCCTGTGAAGGTCTGGGAGAGGGAGGAACAGCCTTTCGCTCCTCCTGGACCAGAGCCCGGGTCTCAGGGGGTGGCAGAAGGATGGAGACAAGGGAAAGCTGTACCATTAATCAGCCTCTGAAAGGCTCAGTGGATGTGCCAAAGGTCAGAAGGACTTGTTAGTATTTGTGATCGATGTCTTGTTGAGAACCCAGCTGTCTGCTTCAATATATACATGTTACAGCGGATTTCTTCTAAGAATGGCTAAAAAGGCAGTGGATTCAAAGCCAGTGCTGGAGCTGATGCTTTAAGCCACCTCATGCCCTGTGGAAATGTGTCAGCCCTTGTGTTTTTCCACTTGTTTCAGAAAGATGAGCTTTGGAGCCCAGAAAAAACTCTCCACTTTGCATCCTCCCAGGGCTGCTGCAGGTCGGGCAGGGGAGGCCTCCAGCAGGTGTGTGAGCCCATGGAAACCCCCAGAACACAAGGAGAGGACCTCACTCACTGGCTGCTCCCCTTGTGCCCCCCACTCTGCACCTGCCCCACCACCACATCTTCCAGTAAAGCAGCACGATAGCAGTGGAAGTGGCTCTGCTGGCACAAAAGGGGTTAAACCAGAGTACGCTCGTTTTTGAGGAGCATCTGCAGGTTTTCTGTCCATCTCGTCCAGGGCGGGGTGAGAGTTCCTTGCTCTGAGCATCCTGCCCCCAGCTGCGTCACCCTTTTGGCAGATGGAGCTGAAAAGATAAACGAGGGAGGGAAGAGAAGGCGGGGCCGCAGCGCTGTCCCTTCAAGCCCCCCCTCCCCGACAGCTCCGCACACAAAGACCCTTCCCCGAGCGGCGTGTGAAAGTAGTTTTTTCCTGTTGATTCTCTCCCCTTCTTTCTGCCTTTCCCCTCTCGGGCTTTGTGCCCTCTCTGAAGAGACCTGAAAGAGTTTCTCCATCACCCGCCTTCGAAGGGCTTAGCGGCTGAAAGCTGGATTAGCTCCCCGAGCCTTCCCCTCTGTGCCTTTCAACAATGACATCTCCCCAGCCAGCACGAACAGACGTAGCAATTAGCACCAATTAAAAGGAGAGGCTGCCCGGGAAGTTCCCTTTGCTTAGCCTGGGGGCTGCGGGGTTTCGGACTCTGTCCTGTGGTCAGACAGCAGTGATGTTGGCTCGTGGTGGTGGATGTCAGCCGTGGCTGGGGAGTGGGAAGGAAGAGGAGGAGAGCGGGTGGATGCAGGAGCTTGGCAGCTCAGTGACAGCCCAGGGGCAGGGTGGGGGATCGCAGCACCCTGAAAGAGGGTGAGAATGGATCCATGGGCTTGGTACAGCTTCAGGTCATGTTGGGATATGTCAGCTCTTTGGCTCTGTGCTCCCCAGCACTCTGCATGGGTGTTTGTGTCAGTCCAGGGCATGGGAGCCTCTGCCTGCGTCAGCATGGGGACAAATTGATGTCCTACAGCATGGCAAGATGCTAGGACATCCATCCATGCAGCTGGAGGTGAGGACAAACATTTGTTGTTTCATCAGAATTTTTGCCTCTGGGAAATGCACAGGTGAATCAGCCGAGTGCTACCTGAGGTCTGAGCATTGGCACAGGGCACGACCCCCTCACAGCTGCCATAGGGTGACTGTGGCATTCGTGGGGACATCACTGTGCTGCAGTGTTGAGGGGGTCGGCATGAGTTTGGCAAGCAGGGAGGTTTGGGCCTGTCACAGCCAGGACAGTGACAGTGGATTTGCCAAGCTTCTGGCTTGGTAAGAGGGCACGGTGCCAGCTTTGTGCCGGAGAGTGCATGGCCTCATGCCTGGTGGTTGGAGACCATCGGTCCACAGGCACAAGAGGCTCTCCTGACACCCCATAGGGGCTGCGTGTCCCGCAGGGAGCTTGCCCTGCCAGTATTGGGATGCTCTGTGTGTCCCCTGGTGTGTCCAGGGCAGGGAAGGGGGACGTGTCCCCATCCATGTATCCCCCCAGCTTTTAGCCTCGGACAGGCTGCCTGAAAGATGATCCGAGCAGAGTGGCTGGCAGGAGTAGGATTGCCAAAATCCTGGGGACCCGCTGTCTATCTCTGCAGACCTACACCTTCACCTCCTCCTCCTCCCCACCACTGCTGCCGGTTTTAGCCTGCACCCACGAGCTGCTGGGGGCAGCCCGGTGGCCCCCTCGGCAGCCCGGCCCCCAAACGCCCGGCCCGGGAAAGGAGGGGAAGCGGATTAGCACGAGGCAGCCACTGGAAGTAATTGATGCACTCGCTGGTGATGCGGGAGCTCTTGTTCCCTTTGTGGCCGCCGCGGCAGGAGCACTCCCCGGAGCACCAGGATAATGCACGAGGCTTGCTTTGATCCGGGGCCTCGGCGGGGAAGGGGCGGCGCTCTCCTGGGAAGACCTCGCAGGCTGCGCGGGGGGGGATTTGGTGATCCAACCGGGATGCTGATGCCTGAAAACACCAATCTCGGGAGCGGTGGTGGGATTTGGAGGATCACATGTAATTCCCTTGTGTCCCGTGCCCCTTCCTGTACATTTGCCCCTTCCTTTGGGAGTTCCCCTGACAGGGTTCTCTGCACCTGCTCCCCAGTAGATGTGCTGGAAACCAGTGAGTTCCCAGCAGCACCAGCCATGGTCCTTCCCTGGGGAGAGCAGGCGGATGCGATGGCTTTGGGAGGTGGGCCAGCGGACAGCATGCCCCTGATACCCCTGCCTGGGCACCCCCGTCCCCGTCCCGTTGTCCGCCCCCCGCCCCTCCCCCCCCTTCGAGTGCAGTATCCCAGCGGATCTGGAGTGCAGGGGAGGGCAGCCACCCCGGCAGAGGAGATTTACACTTGTCTGACCATCCTGAGTGCTGCTCCTCCCGGGATGGGCCTGGAGTGCCTCAGCCTTGTCCCTCGCAGCCCCTTTGGGGAGGGTTCTCTCCTTCTGCTTCTCCTCCAGCTTCTTGGCAGCAGCAGAGTGAGCCCTTCTCTCCCAATACATTCCTCAGGATGGAGGGACAGTGGGGATGGGAGGGAAGGGGCTGTTCTGGTCTCGGCTCCCATGGAACCGAGAGGTGCAGCCTCATCCTGCCCTGCGTCCCAGCTGGGCTCTCCTCCAGCAGAAGCAGGGGCGTAGCTCAAATCTGCTGCGGGCTGGCAGCCGCAGCCGGTCTAGGGTTTCGCTGATCCGGCTGCCTTCCCTAATTATTCCCAGGGAACTTGTAGGGGCGGTGAGCCTCGCTCCTGTCCTGCGGGCTCTACTGCCTGCCCCACATGTGCCTCGGTGCATGGCTCTGCCTGTCCCGTGCCAGGGTCTCTGTCCCAAAGCCCCTCATGCCATCATTCCAGGCTCCTGCATCTGCAGCAGCCTGGAGAAGGAGAGGTTTTGGGGTGGCCAGGGCCTGGGAAGGGGTTCAAACAGCATCAAAAGGGAGACAAAAGGTTGCTCCATTGCAAGGTGTCAACGTTTAATTAGTCTATTATTGCAAATTATTAGATCTTGTGATTGTTTAATTGATCATATGATTGTTTAATTGGGCATACTGTACAAGGGCGGAAGCGAGCTACCACATAATTAGCCCCAAACTGTGCAATTAAATTCTTATTAATACCCCAAACAGCAGGGAACATTCAAGCCTTTAATTAGTGATTAACGGGAGACAGAGCTTACAACTGCCTCAGTACTGAGGAACAGTGAGAGTATTTAGCTGAGTAAGAGGGGGACCCGTCTGCCCCGATTAGCTCTGGATGGCTGCGCCTGGGGCTGAGGGGATTGTCATATGTGCTGGTGTGACCCTGTCCCTGAGTGGGGACAGCCACCCAACCCAGCGTGGCCAAGCCCAGCCAGGTCCCCCTGTTGGCTCCAGAATCCCGGCTTGGCAGTTTACTGACACCCGGCCCAGAGCAGGCAGCACCACTGCCTGAAGGGGAGGGGATGATTCTGGGCTGCCAGGGGAAGTTTCTTCCCAAAAGCCAGCTCCTGGGAGGATCAGAGGGTCTGCAGCATGTTCCCAGGGAAAGGTGGCCCTGGGGATGATCAGGACGTGCCAGGGTCAGTGATGCCAGGAAAAGGCCCCACCAGTTACTCTCTCACCAATTAAACTGGAGGCAGAGAGGGACCTGCGCAGAGGGCGGGGAATCATTTACCTGGCTGTTCTCCTCCACTGCTCATCGCCTCTCCTCTCAGCTGCCAGCCCCTCTCCTTCCCCAGAGGATGCTGGGGGCATTCCAAGAGAGACACAAAACTGCCTTTTGGGATGACCCCACTTGCCTTTCAGTGCTGCAAGGGGATAACAAGGCCCCCCTCCTCACAAAAATTGCTCATTTGCCACAGTTCTGTAGCAAAAGCACCTTGTCTTGTCCGTGTCCCATTTTCTGGAGAGTGCAAGGGCACCCTGAGTCTCAGGATACTTTACTGTGTCTCTTCTGGCCCTGGAAAAAGCCTGTTTGAATGTCAATATCCCTGATTCAGCAACATCCTCTGCTACCTGGGGCCTTGGGCAGTATTTGCTGCTCTCCCTCCACACACTACAACCCAGAATTTGCCTTAAAAATCCCTATTTTCCACTGACACCAGGGAAAAATAAAATAGCTCAAAAGGCACAAGTCCCTGAAGGTACCTACAGCCACACTGGGTGTTATTTTGATGCCTGCCATGTGATTTCTCACTAATCTCATAACTCAGGGGAGCTCTGGGGGCAGCTGAGGTTTGAGTGTGCTGGCACTAACCTTCCATTCAACTCAAGCCTCCAAAAACCTCTATTTTACGGTTGGAGTTTGCTCTGACTTTCTCCCCGCAGCGTGTCCATGGCCAGAGCACCGGGGCAGGCAAGGGAACGTTTGATCTGTGCGGGGTGAAGCTGCCACTGGCGTTGCTGGCTGCAGGGAGGCAACTTCACACGGCCGCCAAGCCAGGCCCAGGCAGTTAAATCTGGGCTGACACGTTAATGAATTTCACAGTACGCCTGGAAAAGCTCTCACCCAATCTCAATTTACCAGCACGGGGAGGGGGCTGGGGCTGAGGCTGGGGGAGCAGGGCGCCATGTTTTGCCGAAGGAAATCTTGTTCCCATTATCTTTTTGCAAGAGTGTTAAGCGGGAACAGGCAGTGCTTTGCCTTTTTATCTCGCACACGTGGAATCAGCCAGGAGGGCTGTGTGCTTCCTGGGGCTAATTTGTGTGTGCACAGGTAAGGGTGTGCAGATGTTTCTGCGCACATCTGTGTGTGTGCCTGCCTCTGGGCACATATATGGCTCTGGGAGTATTTTGGTGCACGTCTGTGTGCACACATGTTCACGTGTATGCGTGCCCATGTGTTTGTGCATGTTTGTGTATGCACACACAGGGTTGTGAGCACACAGGGGCTACTCTGTGGGTTTCTCTGTGTGTGTGGCTCATGCACACAACATAGAGCCGTAAATATAAAGAGCTGGGCGCTCAGTTGCAGGGGAGGGCTGTCACACACCCTGGTATGAGGTGGGTGGTCCTGCTGGAAGGCCGAGTGGGCACTGTCACCAGAGCCAGCTGCCAGGGAAGGGGCAAGGGGAACGTTGGGGCTGCAAGTGCCCAGCTGGCACTGCCAAATGCCCCAGCTGCAGCCCTCCATCCCACACTTGCCCTCAGCTGTGTGCTGCCAGTTCCTACACATGCCCTTTCTCCTCTGCCCTGACCTCATGGCACCGGCCCCATGGGGTGGCGTATGCTGCACATCTGGACTGCACATTGGGACAAGCTGTGCTGTGCGTGTCCATCCCAATCCCAGCACAGTCCCCCACCGCAGTGGGGGACACCAAGGCAGCTCCAGCCCACTCAGAGGGTCCTGGGTTTCACCTTCAGCCCTCATCCTCTCCCCTTCCCTCGCAGCCTGCAACTGCAACCTGCACGCACGGCGCTGCCGCTTCAACATGGAGCTGTACAAGCTGTCGGGGCGCAAGAGCGGCGGCGTCTGCCTCAACTGCCGGCACAACACCGCAGGCAGGCACTGCCACTACTGCAAAGAGGGCTTCTACCGCGACCTCAGCAAAGCCATCACTGACCGCAAGGCCTGCAAAGGTAAGCTGGGGGGCTCCATGGGAGCAGATGAGTGAGCGAATTTCCCTCGATCTTCTTGCTCTCCTTTCCCATCCTTGGGACATCCTTCTGCTCACTCTGGCAGCTGCAGGTCAGCTTCAGCTTCCAGCACCCTGCTCACCTCTGCCACCCCAAGGGCACCAGGCAGGGATAGCACTTTGAGCCCAGCATCAACTCGAGGTGGAGGAGGATGATGGGAAGGGAGGGAGGAGGTTACCAGGAGGCTGGGAAGGTTCTGGTGTGTTTGCAGTTACCATTTCCATTGGTCAGTGTTTGGAGAGATGCTGGGGAGGTGCGCAAGCGGACGTGACTAAATGTGCTGGAAACCTGTCTCTGATATGGATGTTGTCTGGGATATAGACATGCTTGGAGCATGGGTTCCCTGCTCTGGAGGGCTGGAGATGCTGGTGGAAGTCACATCTCCCGGGTGGGCTGTGGGGCAGGACCCCACATTGTGTTTTTCAGCTATGGGGTGGCTCTTGGGAGCTATTTTTGGGGAGATGCTGAACAGTGTGGCTCTTGGTAACTGGCCTTGAGCTGGCCAGGAGCCACATTGGCTCCAAGCCATCAAACTGCAGCTTGACCTCTCAAGGTTCCTAGCCTGTGCCAAACGTCATGAGACCTGTACCTCTCCTCTCCCTCCTCTAACTCCTAGCCAAGCCTGTCTGGTTCCTCTTCTGTGTCCCTGTTCAGCCTGTCTGTGGAGCCTTTTCAAAACAATAGTTTCACCAAAGAATTTGAGATAAGAAAGCACCTTGCCTGTCCCCAAGGACTGGCGAGATCCAGAGTGGAACATCAGATGGGCAGAAAGTCAGCCATGGCTGTTTAGAGGCTGAGAATTCATCCCTGATCCCTGTTTCTCTGTTTTTGATTGTGGCTCCCTCCTGAAAAGGAGCATGGTGTCCCTCTCAGATCTCTCTCCAATGCATTTTGCAGCTGTGTGGGCACTGGCCACCTTCGCTGCTGCAAGAACATGATGCTCATATGTTTATGTAGGGCCTACAGGAGCTACTGAAGCTGGTTTTGGACCATTAACACTGTGGCCATGGACCTCAATTGAAGGATTTGCCTTTTGGTTCCCCTGCCAGGTGCATTAATGCTGTTGGAGATCTGGCTCATTCAGGTTGGGATATGATAAAAGAAATCCCTCCATTGCCTGTGCTGTGCCAGTGCTCTCTCCTTATCCTTGCTCCCCCCAGGAATGCTTGGGAGGATGGAGTGAAGGGAGAAACTTCCCATGTTTGCACAGTGTCTCAGCAGGGGCAGGACTGAGTGGGCGCTAGCAGGAGGAGCCCTACCTGCAGCCAGCTTGTTAGCAAGCCGAGCTAATCATTTCCAACAACCCAAGCAGCTGACTTGACACGTCCCCCTCACAGCCCATGTTCCCCGGGACCACAAGCTGTTTCCACCCTCTGGCCTTGGCCAAGCCATGCCACAGCTATGGCCGTGGGCATGGCAGCCCCTGGCAGCAGCAAGGGTTTCCCATTGATGAAGATTGTGCCAGGTGGCAGCCAGGTCCCAAGCCATGCCAGGTGCCATCATCCTCAGGGTGACACAGGCAGACACGAGGAGAGAGGAAGAGGAGGAGGCAGGACAAGGCATGCATTCTGATGATCTATTGCACAGCATCCCAGATTGTGTCCCCTTCCCAGGAGGGATCCTGGCTCTGACTGAGGCTGGGGATGGATGGCAGCAGCTCCCAGCTCCTGCTGCAGCACCACCAAACTGGGGCAGCTGCAGCAAAATTCCCTTTTCCATGAGGATTCTGTCAAGTGCTGAGGGCTCACAGGCAGCCCTGGCTCTCCCCCAGCGCTTGAGAGGCACTGGGGTGGCTGTGCTGCCTCCACCTCCCCCGTCATCTCCTGCAGGCAGCATCTCACCTCCCAGCCCTCCCCAAGGAACGGTTTCTGCTTCTCTTTGAATTAGGGAGATTTAGGTTGGATATCAGGTAGGTGTGCTGGGCACTGCCCAGGCTCCCCAGGGAATGGTCCCGGCCCCGAGGCTGCCCAAGCTCCAGGTGCATTTGGACACTGCTCTCAGGCACAGGGTGGGATTGTTGGGGTGTCTGTGCAGGGCCAGGAGCTGGATTCAATGATCATATTGGATCCCTTCCAGCTTGGGATATTCTGTAATTCTATGACCAGCTCCTTCTACTTTTGCTCCAAAACAAATACAATCCCAAGCAAAGCAGATGTCCTGCAGGCATTCACCTCCCCAGGGGCCCCAGGACCCCCAGCACCACTTCCCTGGGCATTGGGGGGCTCAGTTTCTGCTCCAGATGGGAAAGAGAGCACTTACCAAAGAGCAATAATAGAAAAAATGCCAAAACCTAATAAAGCAAGATGGATTTGGCTGGGACCAGAGAGGATTACAGAGTATAGCACAGGTTTGTGGAAGCAGGGATGCTGCAGGTGCAGTGTTTCCTACCTGGCAGTGGCTCAGCTCCCTCTGCTTGCAGGGCCGAGGATGGAGGAAGCAGAGGGGCCCTGGCTTCTCCCATCTGCCTGTGTCCGCCATTTGTCAGTGCGAGTTTTGCTCTACCACCTTCATAGGGCAGTAATTGTGGAGAATTATGGTGATGGAAAGTATCTCTGATCAAAGGTGGCTCCTCTGGAGGGTACAGGGTGGGCAAAGCATCCCAGGATGCCCAGAAGTTGATGAGATGGGGTGAGCACAGATGCTGCAGCACAGGAGAAATGGCAGCCAGCGATGCCTGAGCTGCAGAGGAGCAGAGGAGTGGGACAGGTCCCCCCTCGCAGACAAATGTCTGTCCCTGTGCCAAGCCACAGGCAGGGCTCTGCCAGCCCGGGCGGGGGATGCTGCTTCCGGAGGGCTGGCAGGGTTTGCCCATGGTTTGGAAGTGCTGCAAAGCTCGGTCGAGCCAGATGAACATGTGCACAGGGCCGACCCCTACGACGGTGCATATGTTGAGGAGGATCTGGCAGTGACAGTGGTACCCTGGGTCTGGGGAGCCAGTTCCTGGCTCTCCCTCAGGGAACAGAGTTAATAATAAAATCCCTGATGCTTCTGCTTCTTTGGCTGCCCCTCCTTCAGTAAAGCAGAAAGCATTTCCACCCCTCCCTTATCTAGGGGCGGATCTGTTGGGACTGGGAGCTCCTTGGAGGAGGGGCAAGCTCCCAGGTGCTGTCAATGGAGAGCTGGTGCTGCCAGAGAGGCATAAATACACAGAGATGGGACAAGACAATCTGGACTTGTCTTTTTCCAAAGATATGCCCCATACCTTCAGCTCAGGTATCTATACTCCTGCAAGAAAGAGAAAAGAAAGGAAAGGGAAAGGAAAGGAAAGGAAAGGAAAGGAAAGGAAAGGAAAGGAAAGGAAAGGAAAGGAAAGGAAAGGAAAGGAAAGGAAAGGAAAGGAAAGGAAAGGAAAGGAAAGGAAAGGAAAAAGGAAAAGATCCTGACAGTGGATGTTTAAAGCAGGCATGGAGCAGGCGGATGGAAACAGTGTGTTGTGGCGTTGAACAAAGGCTTTTGCACCTACCACAGAGCTGGCCCAGGGCAGAGCCTGAGCATCGCAATGTAGGCAGATGCTCATAGAATCACAGACTGGTTTGGGTTGGAAGGGACCTTGAAGATCATCTGGTTCCAATCCTCTGCCATGGGCAAGGACACCTTCCACTAGCCCAGGCTGCAGATGCTCAGTTCATATTCAGGAGGCAAATCGCTAACCCAGAGGCCAGGAACTACTACATCTTATTTAAACAAACCCCACCACATGTTACTAAATAACTCTTCGACCATGATTTGTCTCTGCTGGGATGCAGCATCTATGAAATAGGCACAAAAATACCAGCTGCAGGTTGCCCAGGCCTGTGTCTAACTGAGCAGAGCCCTCGGCCACCAGCCGGTGAGCGAGGAGTGCTTCCCTCTCACTGCCAGCATCACTGCTGAACGCTGCGAGACGGAAAAGCTGGGAGGATGGAAAAGGCAGAGCAACCTACCGGATTAATGCAATGGTGGTAATTGAAAAGTCAAATAAAGGATGGCTGTGCATTAATCCTGGTAATTTAAACAAAGCTGTAAACCGTGAGCTTTCTCCAATGAAAACTGGTGAAGCAGTAGCAGCTAAGCCTCAAGATGCAAAAATACCCTCAATATGAGGTGCAAGACGTGCTTTCTGGCAAGCACGGCTTGATGAGTTAAGCTCCAAGCTAGTGACTTAATCCACCATTCAAGCTCCATGGGCCAGATCCTGGCAACCAGAGGCTGGGAGCAGCAGGGATCAGTGTGTGGACAGCATTGCAGAGCTGCATCGTGGCCCCAGCCCTGTCTTCCCTGGGGCTGGGATAGGCTCCCCCTCCACTGGTCATGTCAGGATGAGGAAGGACAGAGATGCTACAGCCGCAATGGTGGGATGGGCCATGCTGCAATGTGGGACCCAGTAGGGTAAGCACTCTCGCTGGGATGCTCTTCCCATGGGAACAGGAAGGAACAGTGTCTTTTTGTGGGACTGTGGGAAATCCCACTATGGCAGGGCAAGGGGACAGAGATTGGTCTGGCAGAGACCAAGCTCATGCCCCAATGACACTGATCATTTATGCGCTTAAGATGAGCAAAGCTGCCTTAATTACTGATCCAGGTAAAACATCCAGGGTCACTGAAATCCGCCTTCCACCGCATGGAGAGGGATCAGCTTAGATGAACTGGATCCTGATTGGGCTGAGATTTATGTCCATCTATAAACTTAACACCAGGAACAGACCGCTGGGGCCCAAGAAAGCCCCCGTGTTTCCAACAGCCCTGCGTCATGCCAAGACTCCCTTGCTTGCTGCCATTTGTTATCACAGCTGAGCCCCCGAAATATCCCTGTCAGAAAGACGTCCACTTCCAGTCGTAGCCAAGATCTGATAAGGACGGAGCATCTGGTCCCCATTAGAGGCTGCTCGCTCTGGATTCTGGCTGTGCAGGAGGGGGCTCGAGTGCTATGGTGCTCCCACCAGTCCCATCTGGTGAAAATTAGGGAAACGGTAACATCAGGGGGCTGTGGGGGCGGATGGGGGAGATGTTTTTGTTTTGCTTTGAAATCACATTCAACTCTTACACTGATGGAGGCTAAGATAACCTCCTCCAGCTCATAGCCAGCCCAGCTCCAGGCAAGCAGATGGGAAGGTCCTCTTTTGAACAAGCATCTCCTTCCCACATCCCTCCATATAGACAACCCTCAGTGGATCCATCATCCAGTGTGACATGATGGAACCTTCTTCTGAGCAAAGACAACTTTCATCCACCTCAGGTGTGGCTTGTCCCTAGAGAGTCTGTGGTAGAAAGGTGTGGGGTCATCCTTTGCCCAGAGTCTCAAGGAGTCAGAAGGGGCTCATGAGCTTGGGAAACACTGAGAAAACCTACTTCATTCTAAAACCAAGACAAGGTCAAGGTTTGTGTAAAAACACAGTGTTGATTCATCTCCAAGGACTGAAAAGCTCAGAGGTAGGGGAGCAGGTGGAGAAAATGGTTTTTACTGCTGCAACAGGAACATCTCTCTGGAGTTGAGGTAGGGGAAGATCTTAAATGAGAGCTGGTGGCTGCAGGCATCTGTGGGAATTGCAGAGGTTCCAGGTGCTCATCCTGGGCATCCCTGTCAGCAAGGCCATACCCTGGCCAACCCCTTTGTCCACTCGCCCTCCTGCCTGTGCTGCTCACAGCACATGTTGGGCCATGGTTGATCCAGACCCATAGGTCCAGCTGGGTCTGTGCTTTGCCAGCCTCAGCAGCTGCTTTCCAGTGGTGCTCTGGAAGGGTCTTCCTCACCTCTCTGGGGCTGCACCTTGGGTCCAGTTTGGGGTTTGTGTTGTGCCTCCCCTCTCACGTAACCATTTCTTCTCTCCCACCCAGCTTGCGACTGCCACCCAGTCGGCGCAGCCGGAAAGACCTGCAACCAGACCACGGGGCAGTGTCCATGCAAGGACGGTGTGACCGGCCTCACCTGCAACCGCTGTGCCAAGGGCTACCAGCAGAGCCGCTCACCAGTGGCTCCCTGCATCAGTGAGTGCCCCACGCCTTGCCCTGCACTCAGGGACCCCCACAGGCACTAGGGATGCCCCTTAGTCCCCCACCTACCTTAAATGGTTTGTGGTGGATGGGAGGCTCAGACAAGAGCGTGTCTGTCCTTACGGATGGTCGCCAGAAGGTGGTCAAGTAGGACGCTCTGGTTACTTTCTGGGGTGACCTTGGCTTCACCTACCCCAGTGCAGGAGGCTCTGGATGACCCCTTGGGTCAGTGCTTCCAGCTGGCTGAAACAGCTCTGCTGGGTCCCATCTTTGGTACATCACGTGCCGTCCTCACCCAGCTGAGCCCTGAGCGCGGTCACTTCTGGGGCAAGGCCAGTGCCTGTGGTCAGCATAAAACTGTGTTTATTGTCACAGTGGGTTTGAATTCGACCCAAGTGGCAGAGGAACAACTTCCCACCCTGCAGCATTTGCTGGGCTGCTGGAGCAGTGGCAGTGCGGGTGACTGGTGGAGCTGGTTCCTCTCTCTCTCTGTTCTTCCCCAAATTTGGGTTTAGAAAAGAAATTCCCCCAGGTTTTGCTGCCAAGAGTCCTGATAAGTGTTATCTTTTCCCATATTTATCCCTGTGCTGGGTAGCCTGAAGCATGCTGTGATCAGCCAAGCACCCATCTGATGTCCCAACTGAGTTCAGATGAGTTGAGCATCCAGGGAGCATCCATCCCTGGAGCACACATCCTCACACAGCTACTTAGGGCTCTGGGGGTTGCAGAATTGCAGCCTGGCCCAATTTACTGAACTCAGTTTGTCCATCTCCAGGTCTAGTCAATGGTGTGCAATGGTCAGGTCACAGTCGTCCCATCATCTTTCATTTGTGACCCAAAAAATCCCCTTGTGGCCCATTTTCAGAGGACTTTTGCCCAGTTGTCACCCCTAGAGCTGGGGATCTCTAGCCTTAAGATACCTCTCCCTTTCTTTTCCAGAGATTCCTGCCATCAACCCCACCTCCCTGGTCACCAGCACGGAGGCACCCGCGGGTAAGTGCTCCATGTCCCTGGCCGAGTCCATGGCCCTAGCCCTGCCAAGACACCTGGGAGCCAATCCCACCTCCCCTCTCCCTGGCACAGCACAGGGAAGGGCTGAGCTCTACTAAACCATTTGACAAAAAATTAATGGTGAAAGAAGTCACTGAGATTTAAAATCCTCTGTATTTCTGGAAAGGAGTTGACTAAGATTGATGGACTTTTTTTGGGAAAGGCTTTCTCTATCCCCTCCTGACTTAGCACACATGGACCCCACAGAGTAGTGCAGAGCCTGGGAACTCTGCACAGCCTGGCACCCCACCCAGCACCCATGGACACTGCTGAACCCTCACAGTCCTGCCCCGCAGAGGCTCTGGAAAACAGAGAAGGTGTTTTCAGGACAGTGAGGACCAGCCCTGCCTGGATCTGGCAGAGGTTTCACTCCTCACTGTGGCAGAGTGGAAGAGATGATACTTGGAGTGCATATCTTGCCCAGTGGGAAGATGCTGAGCTGTAGAGATGGTACCACTGCTGGGGAGTGCTGTGTGGGACAGGGCAGACCACCATCCCCTCTGCTCCTGTCTGCCCTGCCCACCCTGCTGGCTGTGAGCTGGAAGCTGGGAACATCAGGCTTTGGGAAAAGGGAAAAAATGGGGGGAAGGAATGGGGAATTTGGCTGGTTTTATTGCCAGCAGAGAGTGCTGCATGGAGCAGAGTTAATCAAGGTGACTCCCGTCCAGTGCTTTATAAATAGGAACAGTCTCACAGTGATGTCTGAGCTGTTCAGCTGCGCAAAAATAAATGGCACTGGCGGAGAGCTCGGTTGTTTACTTTGTTTTAGCAGAGCAGGTCTGCCTCAAGCTGCCTCCAGTTTATCTGTGGTTTTGTTGGTTTAAGATTTCTGGCTTCTATCTCAAATATCTTTAATGCAAAGTAGCTGCCTGTGCCTAGAGTCTGCACCACTGGAGGATCAGGGGTCCCGGTGGGGGTCCTGCTGCTTCCTTCGCTGGGGGGATCAGAGATGGGGGCTGATGCTGCCCTGGCCGTTGCTGCCAGGGTTACCTGGACCTGGTGTGCTTGTGCTGCGAGCAGGACTGCCTACAGTGGTCCTTCCTGCCTGCACCCTGCCTGCTCCCTGCCTGCTCCCTGGTGCCCCTCTGCCCACATCCCTCTGCCCCAGAAGCCCCCAGCTGTCCCTGAGCAGGGCACTCCTCAAGAGGCCCTCAGCACCTCAGGCAGCCTCCCAGCCCCTTCTCCCCCCATTTCCCCACCTCCCACCCTGCCTCTGGCAGCAGGTGCTGGCGGCAGGAACAGGGGGACATTGTTCAGGGCTACCATGCTCAGGTGCTGGGCTTCCCCCCCCTCTCCCTATCCTCCTCCATGCTGGGGTTCAGTCCCTGGGTGTGTCCAGGCTTTTTACTGACATTGCCATCTTCTGCATCACTTTTCCCAGCTTTCTCCTGCCTTTCCAATCTTCCAAAACCTTTGAGGTTCAGCTTTGATGTCTGTACCTGAGTAACTGACTGGCTTGGTGATGAAACATCCTAGGTCCATTTCTCATAATTTTCATTATTATTATCTTAAAATATTTTTCACTTAGTGGAAAAAAATTAAATTCACATTCCCCATTAGCAGAATTAACAAAACTCGTGGAGCGCAAAACAGGGCTTTAAAGGAATTCAAAGTGAGCAGTAAAAGATTTGCAGCCATAGCACCTAATTAAGTTACATGTCTCTTAAAACAAAATATTCCTTTTTTTTTCAAGGAGAGGAGAAGTAAACCAGATGTGCAAACCTGCCACCTCTCACACAAGCTCTCCCCCACAGGGATGGGGAATGCGCGCGCCAGGCTGGTGGCTCTGGTTATCAGCTGCCTCCTCCCACTCTGTACCTGTAGCATCCCCCAAGGATGCAGCAGTGTTAGAGTTGGGGCTGTAGCATATCCCAGGGATGCTTTTGTGCCTCATGGATGCATAGTGAATCCCAGGGATGCAGCAGGGTCAGGGATGGGGCTGTAGCGTGTCCCAGGGGTGCAGCAGCATTTCAGGGTTTGTGGGTGCACTTTCATGCCGTGGATTGTGGCAGGTCTCTGCCGACCCCCAGCCCTTCTGTGGGGCTTGGCTGCCCCATCCAGCTGCACGGACACAGCAGAAGGGCAGCTGCAGTTGGAGGCTAAAGTTGATCTTCTCTCCACTGCCCTGTGGAATATGTAATGCCATGGGCTCTCTGCGGGAACAGCCCCCATCAGGCATACAGCATCCCAGTGCGCTTGGGAGGATGGAACCATGGTCCATAACTGTGTTGTGATCAGGTCCGGGGGACTGAGACCCCAAGCAGAGCCTTCCTATGGCAAAACCCTGCAGGAACAGGACAGGATGCCCAGGGAGAGGCCGTTTGGGGAGGTGCAGGCAGGATCCATCTGCCCTGACATCCCTGGCCACTTTCCAGCCACAGCACCCATGTCTGCCCCACACCCAGTGATGGAGGCCATGTGCTCAGGGCCAAGGAAGGGAAGCACTTCCAGTTATTTGGACTCTTTTTTTTTTTCTTCTCATGTTTCTTATATAACTGGAGTGGGAATTGATTTTACATTTGAGGAATGTTCCTCAGCACAAAGCCATGGTTAAAAAAATCCCCAAACTAATCCTAAATTGTTAATTCGCAACACCATTTTCTGGCTGCTTTGAATCACAGTGTTATGTTGTTAATCAGGAGCAGGAGCCCAGGGCAGTTACTGGATTTCTTTCTGCTTTTCTTTCGTCCCCATGCCGAGAGAAGGGGGTGGCAGGTTGGCTGAGGCCCCACCACACATCACCCCACACGCATCACTTCACCACCCCACAACCCATCACTCCATCACCCATCACCCCACCCCAGGCCACCCTCCAGCCAAACACCCAGGCTATGCCACCCTCCTCCCCTACAGCACCCGGTGTCCACGGGCGGGCCTGTGAAAACTGATGCCAGCTGCAGGATGGCTTCTGCACCCCTTTGCTTGGGGAGGAAAAGGTCTCCTGGTCCTGTTGAGTGCTCCCCAAAATAAGGTGGGAGGCTCTCTTTAGAGTCCCTTTCATGGAGCAGGAAAGGACAGAGTGATATGTAGGGATGGGCCTGGGGCACGTCTCAGGGGACGCAGCAGGGTCTGGGATGGGACTGTGGTGTATCCCAGAGAGTACAGCAGGCTGAGGCTGTAGCACATCCCAGGGGATGCAGCAGACTGAGGCTGTAGCATATTCCAGGCATGCAGTGGGTGAGGGCACCTTCAGTGCCAGTGCCAAGCACGCCAGCACACTCAGCAGCCACTCCCCCACACGGAGAGGCCCTGGGCCCCCTCTGTAGCCACCACTGCTGTCCCAGGGGAGGCAGCAGGGCCAAGGCAGCTCTGCCAGCCCAGGCAGAGGGGCAGTGTGGCAGCATGGGGGGCTGAAGTGCGAATCAGAGCTCACCCCCCTCTGCCACGAATTAGCTTCGTGCTGCACTGCTTCCATCGCTGACAAATTTGGAACAGGTGGCATGAAATCCCAGATAAAAAGGAGCTGAGCAGAGAGGAGAACAGCAGAGCCCAGGGTGAGTTTGTCCTCCTGGGCTTCTTTCTTTCCTCATTTTTCCTCCTCCCCTTGGCACAGGGTTCTGTTATTCCCCATCTTCCCCCAGAGCTTAGCCTCCATCCCCAGTGATCACTGTGGCAACCCGCAAACAAAGAGACAACTTTAAAGTCTGCTGGCTCTGTCCTGGGACACGGGGCCAAGTCAGAGGGAGAACCTGCGGAAGGCAGAGAAAAGAAGAAAGATGGGCTCAGAAAAAACATGCCATTTGGAAAGAGACAAATTGAGATGTTCAAAGGAAGATGGCAGGGGAAAGAAAGGAGGAGAACAGGGCTGCTTCGGGCAATTGTTGGGATCAAAGGCTTTGGGGAGAAGGAAAGAGGCATTCCCTGCCCTCCCTCTGCTTGAGATGCAAATCTGGGGGCTTTAGAAATGCACAGAAAAAAGCTTCCTGGAGGACAGGAGCCTTGGGGGACAGCACAAGGATGGAGGACAGCCTGAGCAGGGGATGCCTGGGCAGCAGGAGTGACGTGGTGGAGCAGAGCCACTTTCCTCACGTGCCTCCTTCCTCCAGCCTGAGTCCCCTTCCCCCCCGTATGGGAACCTATGAGGCACAGGTCGCTGGAGGGGCTGCCTCCTGAGGGTGCTTCCCACCACTATTGCCCCTGAGGGCTGAATCACTCTGAGGATCACTACCCCCTTGGTCTGGTGTCAGACCTGCCTTTGCATCTGCCCTCTGTGGGGCTGATTGTGGAGTTGGTGTCAAATCCTCTTTTCCCACATCACCCAGGTCTGCAGGGTCACAGCTATTTACTCTCCTTGGCCATGGCCCCTGCCAGTGCTCCAGGGAGGCCACCATCACCTGGCCTGCATTCCTCCCAACAATCCCTTTCAGTGTCTGGCAGGAGTTCTCAGGCTCCCCCCACCACCCCGGTGCTGACTTATCCTGCAGGACACCGTCACCACAAGTGACAGAGTCTGCTCAGTGCACGCAAGGCCACTTGGTTCCTCTTCCCAGCTGATGTGGTGTCAAGGTGTTTGTGCTGGTCTTTGAGCTCCCAGCCCCTGTGAGGTGCCAGGGGAGCAGCTGAACTCACCAGACCCCCAGCCCCAGCAGTGCCCAGGCCCTGGATCAAGAGGAGTCAAGTAGCCACCGCTTTCTGCCAGGCTGGGTCTTGCTGCTGTCCCCTTCACCCCACTCCCTATTCCCCTGTGAGTCTCTATGTGCCTCAAGACCCTCAGTGCTCAACCCTCTATTCTTCCGCTGCAGACTGTGACTCCTACTGCAAACCAGCCAAGGGCAACTACAAGATTAACATGAAGAAGTACTGCAAGAAGGACTATGGTAAGGACCTCCGACCTCCCTGGGCCACACTGGGCTTTGCCCCAGAGGCAGGTGAGGGCTGGCTGTGGGTGGGGAAGATGAAGGCATTCAGGGGGTGGTGAACACTCTGTATGGAGAGGGGTCCCCAAATCAGCCCTCCCAAAGTTGCAATGGATGAAGCAGGTGGGACTGCTGGGGAAGGGCAGTTCCTGTCACCAACCTTCCTTTGGGGAGCAAGGCAAAGCATCCCCCATCACTGTGCCTCCCCCTTTTTTCCCTCAGTGGTCCAGGTGAACATCCTAGAAATGGAGACGGTGGCCAACTGGGCCAAGTTCACCATCAACATCCTCTCTGTCTACAAGTGCCGTGATGAGCGGGTCAAGCGTGGTGACAACTTTTTGTGGATCCACCTGAAAGACCTGTCCTGCAAGTGCCCCAAGATCCAGATCAGCAAGAAGTATTTGGTCATGGGGATCAGCGAAAATTCCACTGACCGGCCCGGACTGATGGCCGACAAGAACAGCCTGGTTATCCAGTGGCGGGACGCCTGGACACGCCGCCTTCGGAAACTGCAGCGGCGGGAGAAGAAGGGCAAGTGTGTGAAGCCCTGAGGGGTTTTCACCCACCCTGTGCCCCATGCTCAGCCCCAGCCCAGCTGGGCACTGCCAGACTGCACCCACAGACTCTGTACATATATATAGTGTGAACGGACTCTTTGTCTATAGTGTATATTTTGGCACTGGTTTCCTGTTGTGTGCATGTGCAAGGTGGGTGTGCGTGTCAGTCCTTTTCTCTAAGTGTGTATTAAAAATAATGCAGTAATGACAAACCTTTAACAAGGAGCAAAGTGGAACCAGGTCCTGTGGGTGCCTGTCACCCAAAGGAGCTTGAAGGGGATTGGTGTCCTGCTCCAGGCATGCTGGAGCTCATTTTTCAAGGCTTTTATATTCCCTTTCACACAGTTGTTTTCTGCCCAGTGTTGACACTCAGTTGACAGCTCTCCCTTCTCCAGCATCCAGGGTATGACTCTTCCTCACTCTGAAAATGTGCTGCTGCCAGACCTCTCTCTGCCTTTCTCCTTGCCCAGGAGGAACAGGAGGTCAGAGTCTTCTGTCCCTCATTCTAATATGGGGGCAGGCTGACTGGAAACTGTCCAGTGCTGCAGAGCGTCCAGCCCCGGGAGCTTCACCAGGAAGCACAAATGAACTGTCACAAGGCCTGATTCCCCAGTGACCTTTGGCTCACATGGACTAGCACTGCTGGCTGGGGCAGGACCTGTGCAGTGCTGCAGTGCCATAGGGAGGAGCCAGGCCCTGGCAGTGTGCTGGTGGCCACTACGAGGCAGAACTGTGTCCACCAGGGAGAAAGGGACAGACTTGGCAATGCCCAGTTGTCACTGTCCTGGTGCATAGTCCAGATAGCCCAGTGAGAAAGACCTGGACACACCATTTTCCCCTCCCATGTCCACCTGCTCTATCTGAACCTGGGCTGGACTGGACAGGCTGGCTAGCGCCATCATGTATCATCATCCATCCACCCAGGTCTATGTGCCTGTATTCTCACCTGGTATCAACTGACATAATTCCACCTGTTCCTGTTGAGATGACACCAAGTGACCATCTGCCTTGGTGTGCATCAGAGCTGGCCAGACTGTGTGTTCTCCTGGGAAGAATTGCTGTGGCCAGGGTTGTCCAAGGAGATGCACAAGACAGAGGTGACAGGAAGAGCTAAGAGCTCTCATTGATCCACCTCTAGTCTTTCAGATCTTCATCACCATGTATTAGTCTCTGGTTAAACAGATACCAGTATCTTCCCATGTTGAGATTGTAGCGGTCTTGGCTTAATAAATACAAATAGAAATAATAGGTGCTCTGACAATACATATTCCTTTCCCTACAAACCTTGCCTTGCTTATTGAATGGCTCAGTGAGGGGTTGTAGCCTACATCACAGTGTTCCAGTCCATTAGGATGAAGCTTTACCCTTTTTAGCCCATGGCAGCTTGTGTGGACTCCCCATTCCATGGTGGTGCTTCCAGGCTTCAGCATCCCGGGGTGGTGCTGGGGCTTCCATCTGAAGAGACTGGTGGAGCACTGTTGGGTTTCAGGACAAGGGAATTTGGGGAGTGAGGATCTAGGCCCTGGGGATGTCTGTGTGGACATGCAGGTGCATTGGTGAAGCTGCTGGAGATACTGGACGTGATGTTTCAGAACTGTGGATGGCTGCAGTACCATTGCTCAGGTCCCATGGGTTACTTAAGTGCCTGCACAGGGCATGGGCAGAACTGGGGGAAGGCCAGAAGCTGAGGGGTAATGGGTATGTGGGACCACTTGGGCTTGGATGAGCTGATATTATCCACACTCCTGAAATAGACCCTCTTCCCTCCTTCCTCTGAGCCGAGGGGACCCTCCCATCCCTGGCTCCTTTTGCTTGGGTTGTCATAGACTATTGGCCTCTGCCATGAGATAGCTCTTGATGTAGCTGGGCCACAGAGTTCTCTTTCTCCCACAGCTGCTTTCACCAGACTTGCCCTTGGCTCAGGCTCACTCCAACCCCATGCACCCAACAGTCACAGAATCACAGAATGGTTTGGGTTGGAAGGGACGTTAAAGACCACCTTCCTCCAACCCCTGCCAAGGCCATGGGCACCATCCACTAGACCAGGTTGTTCCAAGCCCCATCCAACCTGACCTTGGACACTTCCAGGGATGGGGCAGCCACAGCTTCTCTGGACAAATGCAGAAGTTCTCACACAGAAGTCAGTGGTGGAACATCCTTTGGGTGTGCAAGGACAGGACTTCATCAGGATTATCCCTTCTGTCCCAGACACCACTCAGCATCATCCCATGGGGTGTGGGGCTTCTCTGACCCCTCTTCTTGGCAGCCACAGCCCAGGAAAGAGTAGGGCAGCACCACTGTTCCATGGGCATGGATAGTTCTCAGGGCAGAGCTTCAGCAGAATGTGGTTTCTCCAAACCAGAACAGCCTTCTGGAGAGGGACAATGTGTCTGTGTTCCCCAAAAACACTGGGAACAGCCTTCTTGGGCAGGGAACTCCAGGGTTTCCTTTGGCACCTGATTTCTCCTCCACTGAAGTGAGGCACCTAAAACTCTTTGACAAGCATGGTGATTGAAGTTCTCCATTTATCCTCCCAGGCAGCTCTTCCCTTTTGTTTCACCTCTGCCATCTGGGACTGTTGAGGAAGGATGGCTCCCAGCTGGCATCTCAATGTTTTTCTGGGGTGGATCAGATGCTGGAGCAGAACCACGACATACCCCACAGTCTGTGCTGAGGAGAGGAACTCTCTCCCTCTTTCCCTTTGGCTGGGGAATGTCCTAAAATCCTGGCTGAAGGACTGGAGGAAGCCACTCTGCACCTTCACTGAGTCTGATCCCGGAAGGACTTTTCCTGACTTCCCTTGCTTATGTCATCTCCATATCCAAAGCAAGAATTCACCTTCCTTATTCCTCTCCCTCTGCCTGGCACAGCCAGCTGGGAACTGGGGACTGCACTTGCGTTCAGCTGTACCTGGAACATTGTAGCTGGGTCACCCTGAGCTGCTGCCAGGGCACCAAGAGCAGTGGAGGAGGCACCACAGAGTTGCTCAGAGGTGCTGCTCATCCTGCCCTACAGATCGGGCAGGGCTTGGAGCACACACTGGCACAGGCATCATTTGGTGGAGGGCTGCAAATCCAGGAGCAGTTCTACATCCACCAGCACCCACCCAGCCTTGGCCACCCCTTTGGTGGTGGGAAGTGCTTTACTCCACCACCAGAGCCCATGGGTGACGCAGGGCAAGGGGGCTCAGGTGGCAGCAGGGTACGTCACACAGTCCTGGTGGCTGCAGCCAACAGCTACAGGCTTTGCAAGGGCAAGAGAGAGATGCTGCAGTGCAAATTCTCCTTGGCACTACAAAGCCATATGTTTTCCAAAATAGCTCTTCAAGTAAAGAAGTATTCATTCAGCAAAGCATCTGAAAAGGCTTTGGTGTGCTCCAGTGCACTCCCAGTTCCTCGAGCCTGGGTCCCCTGCCCTGTGCAGCAGCTGGCCAAGATCAGTGTGCCAAGAACCACCGTGCTGGGACTGGCTGCTGCAGACGGCAGATGCCGGCCCACACGGGAAGGGCCAAAACCACCACGCACATTTCCATCCGTGTTTTTTTATTTAACAGGCCTTTTCTCAGTATTCAGCTGGGGCAAAATATTTGAGACACAAAGGCAGCAGAAAGAGAGGCCAAGTTTGCAATTTCCCCCCTGCTTTGGGACTGAATTTTGCAGCTGGTTGAAATTTTTCTCATTTCAAAACACCATTGGACATTTTTCATGAAAACACGGAATTTGGCCAAGGAAAGACACAAAATGTGAGATTACTATGGAAAACTCAATGTTCTTTTTCTGTGTCATCCAGCCAGCTCCACTCACGAAAGATCACAGGAGCTTGGACAGCTGAACCCCAGCCTGAGTGGACAGACAGATGGATGTGTGTGTAGAGTATTTTCCATCGTTTTGCTCTTGGTAACCAAGTCCACATAAATAAAAATTGACTGCATCACACAGGAAAACACCTTCCTTAGGTGCAACGGGATCAAGAAAAGAGTATTTTGCTTGGCCAACTGAGCACAGCTCAGTGCTGTCGTCTGGGAATATTCTTCCTGGTGAGGAGCTGAGCCTCTAAGGAGGGGCAAGACCTACTTAGAGTGGCCCTTGTCATAATCTGACCTGGTCTTGCTCTCCTTGTTCTCCTGATGCTCTCTGGTACACAGAGCAACTTCTGTCCATGCTACCATGCAGATCCAAGTGGATCTTAGTAGTGGCTTCAGTTGTCAGAGAGCAGTGATGGTGGCTCTGCCAGCCCATACTCTCCAGGCTTCTGTGGTTAATAACATGGGAAAGTCATACTTTGCTGCCTGTGGACATGGTACTAGGCAACTGTGGCCTGCTGACACTCCTCAGGTATGGTGACCTGTCCAGCCAACCATATCCTGTCCATCCAACCAGTGCCACATCCTCTGTCCTGTGCCCTTAGTACTGCAGCACTCTGTCCATCACCCCTTAACCAAGCATGGTGTTTTACTCAGCACTTTACAACCCTCACAAGTCTCGTTAACGTCCTAAATTTTGCTTCCTAAGCAAAGCCCAGCCTCTGCAATTCCCAGCCCTCCTCCTGTCCTCCCAGTTCCAACCAGGGCTCTTTTGCCCACTCAGGCTCCTTCCAGAGGGGCTGTAGGACCAGGACAGGATGCACGTTTCCCACTCATGACCATGTCAAACAAGAGTTTGGGGGGTTTAGTTGCTCCAAGCCCCTCCTGCCCTTGCAAAGCAGTGAGAAGTGTGCTGTTCTTCAATATGCCTAGTGTATTTTTACAAGCCTTGGGGACACTTATTACATCAGAGTTAATCACCATGTAATTCATTAATTTGTTCATGTAGTCCTTCATCCAACCTATCTATCTCCTTGTTCATCTTTACAGGGGCGCAATTCACTGGTTCAACACATGCTCCCCATGTGCATGGGGTATGCAGCACCCACGTGGGGTCTGGGGGCACAGGGAGGCAGGGAGCTCAGTTCAGCAGGGCCTGGGAAGCAGGGAGACAGCTTCCCATGTCAGCTGTGTGGGGGGAACATGAGGAAACCATTAATCGATGAGCTGGCCCATACCATGTTTTCCTAAGGAAGAGCCGAAGACGGAGAACGGCTGGGGTCAGAGGGACACCATCTGGAGAAATCCGTCAGCTCCCTCCTGCCGGGTTTTTCCCACCTCAGCAGAGATGGAGAAGATGAGGCAGAAGGGAAGAGCGGTCCCCAGCCAGCACCCTGGGGATAGGGGGATCCTGCTGCAGCCCCTGACCTGCACATGCCCTTAGCTGGCTCCTAGGCATCACTGTAGTGTCATGCCAGGAGGTTTGCCAGCAGCACAGGAGTCATGGCACAAGGAGAACATCCCACCCGGGGTGCTGCTGCCCTGTCAGAGCCATGCCGGTACCCCCATGACTTGGGCTCAGCATCCTTGGGCCCACTCACAGGCTTCACTGCTCATCTGGGATGGCTTTTTCAGAGGGATGCTACATCTCCACAAATCAATTATTTCTCTGCATGGGGCAGGATGAGATCCTCAGCATCCATCAAAGCTGGTCCTCTATTTACACAGCCACTGTGAGACTCAATAAACGGACAATGTTTTCATCTTGGACAAGATGCTCTACCCCAAAAGCTTGGAGAACCAGCCACTCCACTGTCAAAATAAACACCACACACTGCTTCCCCCCAGCACACATTCACGATGGGAAACCATCAGCTGTGCAGGAGCAGGGAGAGGTGGCACTCCCAGAAGATGGCTGGTCCTGGGCTACTCCCTGTCTGAGAGCAGGCAGTGGCCAGCCCTCAGGGCTGGCCACAGTGGGGACCACGGTTCTTCTCAGAGCACAGGGAGAGAGGAGATGAAGCTCGGCAGAGCGAACTCAGCTCAGCACATCTGAGAAGTCTGGAGGTGCCTGGGTTGGGTCTCTCCCTGGCACCGATATCCTCACAGAGATCTCTGCAACAGTAGTGGTTAAAGCCAAGTGCTTCATCCTGCCTGTCCCCTGCCTGTGTCCTACCAGACAGATGACAGTGGGAGCAAAGCTTCTCCAAAATGTAAAGCTCTGGGACTGTGCTATAGGTCACTAACCCGACCTCACGGCCATTTGAGGCTTTTGGTATGTGGTGACTCTTGAGTGTTCCTTCCCAGCCCTGCTGGCCACCCATGCTGTGATCCCCGTGGCCCCAAGACAGGGTTGGTGCTGCTTGGGTCAGTGTCCTGGGAGCTCTGGGAGCCCCAAGCTGGCAGATCTGAGGTTTGCTCATCCATCAGGAAACCCAGCAGACCCTGACAGACTCTAGCTGGCATCTTGAGCCAGAAATGAGGTGGCTTTGGCCAGCGCGCACATACAGATTGTCCCTTTTTCTGCAAAACCAGACAGTACCTGGAGCTGGGAGCGAGGCAGGATGGCCAAAGGGAGCCATTGGGGTGACCAGGCAGTGCTGCCCTGCACCAGCAAGGCTCAGTCATTCCCATGACCTGCCCAAATCTGAGCCACTGGCAGTAGCACCCAGGATGTTGGTCCCCATCTCCACCTCCATCCCCATCCCTATCCCTTGCTCCTCACTTCCTGAGCAATCCCTTCCTGTCAACCTGCTGGCTGTAGGGGGAAATTCGTGGTCCTGGCCGTTATGCAAAATTAGCTCTCAGGGAATGCCTGGTGAAATCGTGGGGCCTTCATCTGCTCCGGGTGCTTTCAGACTTTTCCCTGGCATCCAGTGGGATGGCCATAAATCTCCGCTACTGCCTCCGAGTCGAACATTTCCTCCGAGCCCCATTATTAATTCTCTGAAAGATCCCGTAAACCCCCAGATGGAAAAATATGGAGATATTTGCACATGTGCCGTAAAACACATTGCCCATCTATTTCAAATGGATGTGGCAATATATAAAACATACTTAGGGCATGAGCCAGGTTTCACGGTATTTAAACAAGGCAGCATGATGTAATTGGAATTTACAGTGTAAGAGCAGATTGAAGCTGGGCCGTGGGTGCATACCATATATCTTGGATCTCCTGAAGATTTGGCCTGCTCTAGAATGACAAATGCCTTTTGTACTTGTCACCTATATTTTAAGTGGATGAACAGCTCCTTTTGTGAATTATAATGGTTGGAAAATATATATTTTTTTCCATCTGAATTTCGGAGCCTCTCTAGAGAGGAGAGGTCTGCCCTGTTCCCTGCAAAGGGTGTGATTTCTAGGGATGCAGGTGTCTCAGGGCTTTTCTTCCCTTGTGCCCCTGCCCAGATGGCTCCTGTCCCTGTGAAGCACAGTGCCACCACTTTTCCCACTGCATGGCCTTGATGGTGGGGGTGAGGACCTCAGAGACTCCATGGTATGGGGTGGGGGTGAGGCCCACAGCCACTGTCCAAGGCCAGATTGGATCAGTCTCTGACCAACTTGGTCTAGTGGAAAGTGTCCCTGTCCATGGCAGGGGGTTGAAAAGGAATATTCTTTAAGATGTCTTCCAGCTCAAACCATTCTATGATTCCCTGGAGCGAGAGAGGGTGGTAAGCCTCAAACACTGTTCTCTACTGCTGGGAAGAGCAGCTGCAGCTCCAGGAGCTGCTGGCAGGGGCACAGGCAGGAGCTGGCGCAGGAGAGAGCATCCAGTGGAAGAGGTGTCATGATCAGGTCCCCAAAAAAAGGCTGTAAGGAAGCCTTTCAAGTGCCTCCACCTCCCTGCAGTGACGGCAGCTTCAGGGCGAGTGGTAGGAACCACTCCACAACCAGGCGATGGGAAGATGATGGGAGAACAAGGGATGTTTAGAGACCACCACCACCACCAAGGCTGTCCTCAAGCTGTTTCCATAGCCAGTGCAAGCACCCATCTGCCACCCATCCCAGGACAGGGGGGGGGCAGATGGGCACAGCAAGGCTGGGAAATTTTCGGCTCCAGTAGTACACTTCCTCCCAGCAAGGCCCTGATCTCACCTCTCTGCACACTGCTCAGACCCTCATGGTGCTTGCTGATGTTGGGAATTCTGGGGAGGTGGATGTTGCTAAGGGGCTGCAGACATGCCACTCTTTGCCTGCTGCTTCTTCATGCCGATCCAGCTGGGGGAGACCCACCAGCACAGACCGGAGTCTGCACCTTGGCACAGGAAGATGGTGCTCCATGGTTAGGGCAGGGAGTTATGGGCCCTGTCTCAGGGACAGGGTACCCCATAGCCTGGAAATCTCCCTGAGTTCCTCCAGTCAAAGGGAAAGGCAAAAAAGTGACAGAAAAAAAAAAGACATAAAAGCACAAAAATTTGAATTTTACTCATAGATGAACTGGTGGCTCCATTCTAGCCAGTGCCACTGGTGGGGTGTGGGCACAGGGCTGATGGCACCCTGATTCCCAGCCCAGAAGTGCCAAGGTGCTGCAGCGCACTGGTGTGGCTGTGGGCACTCAGAGGGGTCCTAGGGAACTCATCTGAAAGCTGAGGACAGCAAGGAGAAGCCAGGAGCCAGAGTCCTCCCTGCCTGCCAGCTTCAGGCAGGGTTGGTACATCTGGTCTGCCCAAACTCATTGTCCTTGTCTCCACCCCCATCTGAGCATCCAGGAGGTTTGGATGAAAGATTTTTGAAAAATTAATAAATCAAGTCCTTTGCTTCCAGTGGGAGGAAAACCCCTCCAAAAAATGTCAGTTAGAAATAATCCAAGTGATTTGTTTGGAAAATTTTGAAGTGCAGGTCCTCTTGAGAGCCAGAACAGTCTCTTGGCCTTGCTCTGCAGAGCCAGTAACCAAGAGCCAAGACCCTGCTCCAGGGCAGGAAGCCTGAATGCTCTCACAGCCACAGCTCAAGCTGGAGCCCAAAGGAACTGCAGGACATCTGCAGCCCAGCCAGGACTGGGACCACACGAGCCCACCTGGACCCTCCCCAGGGCTCTCCAAATGCAGGGATTCAGCTTCAGGGGACTGGGGCGGATGCTGAGGAGAGGGACAGTCAGCTGGCTCAGCTCAGGCAAACTGGCTTTTTCAAAGGGTGAAACCAGTTGGATTGGAGATTTCCTAACCAGCTCTTGGCAACAAAGCATGGTGCTGGACATGGAGGAGACACAGGACTGGTGCATGCTACCTGCTGCTGTGGAAACCAGGCTACAGCTCCTCAGCAGCCCCCAAGGTGTTATCCCATGGGATCTTTTCCTGCTCCAGAGCTCCAGACTGAATTCCTGCTCATGAATGAGCTGAACTGCTCTGCAGAAGCATGTGAGCAGCCATTAGCTGGGCAGTACTTGTGGTTTCTCAAGATCTGCTCTATCATGTTCTGAAGGGCTCTTACTGCCAGACAGGAGGTCTCTGAGGGTTTCTCGTGAGCTTCAAGTGTGTACAGCACAGAGGAATCTGCTCAGCAAGGTTGTGTGTGTGCACCCCCAGCCCTCAGACCTCTTGGAGACCCAGATATCAGAGGACATTGAGCATCAGGTCTCTGAAAGCTGGGAGACTTTCTATTGTTGCTATGAGGGAGGCACCTGGAACCACTTCCCGGGCTGAGGAGCTTGAACCTCACCAGGCCAAAGCATCAACGTCGCCTGATGAATTTTTGGCTTTCTGCTAATAATGGGATGTGTCCTGCAAAGGGTCTAGTGCTGAGTGCTGGCAGGGGTGTTTGTCTCCTCAGATACTCTGGAGCCAGTGGCAGGTATCTGGAGTGGGTTAAATGATGTAGAGCTGCGTTCTACCATCTTCACTGCCTCTTAATGGCACATTTCTCTGAGATGAGCTCTTTCAGGCCTGTTGTGGACATACACAGGCTATGATCAGGTCCTTCTCTAGGCTGACTGCAGTGGTCATCCAGTGTTTCGGCTCATTAACTCAAAGGGGAACAGGAAGGCAACAAAATGAGTTTTCTTGGCTACCCCTGTGGAGTTATTTCTCTGAGTGCCATTAGAGATGCAGGAAGAGGAGAAAGCAAATGGTTTCAGTCCCATGGCTTTACCTAAAGAGTCTACAAACCACCCTTCCACCACAGGAAGGGTGGGATTGCCAGAGGCTGGGAGCATTCAAACCTAGGCAAAGCAGCTCTGGCAAAAGGATGGAGCTGGAGATGATGGCTCAGGAGGAGATAGTGTGGATAACGGGAGACAAGCACAGCGCTAGCAATTCTCTGCCTGAAGAGAGTGCAGAGGTGGCAGCTCTAGACCATCAGAGGCCCATGAAGCCCTTGCCTGTGTGGCACACGGTGGGCACTGAGGTTGCAGGCCTGAGCAGCGCATTAGCAGGAGTAAAGGAACTTGACAGAGAAACCACATTTCCATATCTCTGGGTCTTCCTTTCACATTCTCACCGCCCTCCTCCATTTTGCTCTCATTCATCTCTCTCAACTTTGACCTCTCCCCTCCTCCTGCTAAACTTTCTCTTTTCCCAAGTTTCTTGCTGTTTGGCTGCTCATTCTCCCACTCCTGTCAGGGATGATAAATCGCCTCTACAGATGAGCATCATCAACATACCAGACTCATCCTTCTTTTGACCTCCTCGGCTCTGAGCTGCTTCCAGGAGGTAGGAACTGGACCCAATTACACTGGAGACGAGATCACCAGTCAACCCACTGAAGCAGGAACTGGTCCATTTCCCTTTTTTCCTCCAGTCACAAATCCTGTCCTCGCCAGTCCTACATGTGCAGTGAAGACTGCACATCCCTCTGGTCATCATGCTGTGCATCCAGCTGGGCACCTCATGATGAAGAGATGCCCATGTAGATGTGCCCTTCTCCTTCCCTTGATCTCCCTCACCTTGCTCCCCCCGTTCCCTTCCCCCAACACACATCTGCTCACATAGTTCCAGAAAATTCGTTTCATATCACCATTGAGCCGTTTATTTCTTTCCAGAGATTTAAAAGCCTGTCTCCCTTGATTTAGTGAGTCAAGAGTGGCTAGGAGGGAGCGGAGAGAAGAAAAGAATGAAAGAAATAAAATAATGAAAAAAAGGTCTTGGGAACATCTGGAGTTGCTCTTAAGCAAGATGCAATATTCTTGCCCAGATGTTGAATGACTGGCTTCTACTTGGGAAACATCAACATGTCAGATGTTGAAATCCCACCCGACACCATCTTCCTTACCTTCCTTCCCCTCTTCACCTCTTCCTTGTTCTGCTTCACTTGTGCTGCCCACATCATCCCGCTGGGACAGCACCAAGAGGAAGGGGTAGTTTGTCTGGGACCTTGATGTGTGTCACTGCGAGGCACCAACGAGCCAAGCTTGTCACTTGAAAACCACTGGTTCACCACGCAGAGGGCTGTGGAGAGGCTGGGTGAACTTACAGTGGTGCTGCTTGAACTGGATGAGGCAGAGCAAGGCAATGGAGGAGGCATCTTCAAGAGGTTCCAAGGAGCTGGGAATAGGGCTGCAGCAGGATAGTCCATGTGGCAAAGCCATCTGGGATCTCTAGTGGCAAAGAAAGTGAGGCAAAGAAAGACTTGCAATCCAGTGGTGACCACAGCTGAGCAGACAGCTGCCAGCGAGACACGGAGGGCACCAGCATGCTGGAGACTGTGGAGCTGCTTCCCCGGAAAAGGAGATCCCAGACACACCAGTCATTCTGACTCACCAGGGTCAGTGCAAATGACTGTGGGGATTTATATCAGCTTCAGGGCTCACTGGGGGAGTGGGGAGAGCAGGTGAACAAGAGCCGGTGTAGCTGAGGGGGTGACATCCATCCTGAGCCAGACATGCTTCATGTACCGCAACACCCTGCTGCTGCAACTGGAGGTGTCATCTCTCCTGGCTGGACACGGCACAGCTGCCCAAGCACTCAGCTCCTGGGGGTGCCCCCTCCAGCACCCTGGATGTGATCCATCACTCCCACCCTGTGGTGCCCATCCGTCACTTGAGTTGGCACGTCCAGCAGCATCACACAGAGATGCTAGGGAGTTAAATATTCCTTCCGCCCACCACTGGTGTATAAATTATGAGCCACAACGTGGAAAAGCAGAACGGGGAGTTGATCAGAGGAAAATCCCCATTGGCTGCTCAGAAGGAGAACTGACACCTCAGGACAAGAGCAGTGCTGGGTGACACCTGCCATGCCAGGCCAGTTCCTTCCCCATGCTCGGTGTCCTGCAGAGGCTGAGGTCCATCCACAGGTGCCTGACCCAGCCCCTGGCCTCAGCTCCCAGTGCTGTTACTTCAGGGCCAACCCATGGCCTCCTCTAACCTGCTACTCTTCAGCATCCTACAACCCAGGGCGTGGGCTCTGCAGGTCCAGGGCAGTCACCATGGCCAGCAACACAGAACCATCTTCCTGCCTCATTCATACTGTTATGACAATTATTAAGGAAAGAGAAGCTGTGGCTGCCCCATCCCTGGAAATATTTAGCCCAGGCTGGACAGGGCTCTGAGCAATCTGACCTAGTGAAACATGTCCCTGCCCATGGCAGGGGGTGGAACTACGTGATCTTTAAGGTCCCTAAATCATTCTATGATTCTATGATTCTGCTGTCAGTCCAACCCTGGTGCTGTCTAGGGTCTTGTGGTTGGCTTTCTGCTCCCACATCTCAATACGGTGGGTATCAGGAACCCAGGGTTTATGGTCAACTGTATGGAGGTTTTGGGAGGTAGAATCGACCCTCATGCCTCAGCACTGTCCAAGTACCAGGAGAAGCTCTCCAGGGCTCATGGAAGGCCTCCCACACATCAGAGGTTATGCTTGGTGCAGGAAGACCACCAATGCCTTCCCACTGAGCTGGACCAGGTTAAACAGAGACCTCCCTCCCCATCCAGTGAGAGTGGGAAATGGAGGGTGGAGAAGTAAAGGACAGCTGATCCAATCCTCTCATCACCAAACTCTGCCTGCATGTGTTACCTCAGCAGGCATTGCATGGTGATGGTTAGGATCTGCCCACAAGAGGCTCCAAGTCACACTAGCAGTGCCCATGGGCAGGGAAACACTCCTGCTTGGAAAGGGGTCCCTTTGGCCAACTTCCTGCTAGCTGGAGGGTCCCAGAGCCCACTCAGGTCCTTATTAATGCTTGAAGAAACTGAGTAACCACAGGCAGAAGGAGCATCTTCTGCCTCTTCAGAGCAGGGACAGGGACCACCTTAGCCAGCAGACCAAGGCATATGTCCGGGTCTGCCTGCAGCCTTCCCTGCACTTGTTTGCTTTTCCTGGACCAAAAAGTAACAACTGGAAGGCCAAGAGTACAGTCACAATCCACTCTTGGAACCTGTCCATCTCCCCGTGGCCCACAGCCCCCACTACCCCACACAGGCGGCATCACACAGGCGGCATTGCAGAAAGACACACAGTCCCCCCATCTCTGCTTGTCCAAGCTCTGCATGTCCCAAGCTAGGCTCCCCGTGGCCAGGACAGTGGGGATCTGCTGAGGAGGTGTCAGCTCTCCCTGCTGATCAGTAGAGGCCTGCAGCAGGAGGGTTTAGTCCTTGCCATGGCCTGGTGCACCACCAGGGAAAGTCTGGGGAGAACAGATGGCCTCTGCTCAGAGGTCACCTTCTCCAGGTGCTCAGAGCCTTCAGCCTCATGTGACAGCAAAGCTTTGTGATCTCTCCTGCTGTGTGTGGGGACATTTACAGTCCTTAATCCATGGAAGGGTGACCAGGATATGATCTGTATGGAAACAGAAGCCACTCTGAGGAGTAAATCAAGCTCTGGTCCCCTTTCTGGAGAATCACCCTCCCCAGACTGCCTGGGTTGGGATTAGTGGGTCCAGCCCCATGTTATATGGGATTCCCTCTCCCTTGGAGCAAGCTGCCCTCCAGAGATGAAGGCAGTGTGGTGTGGGTGACAGGGCACCAGACAAGCAGGATCCTCCACAAAACCCCCACGGGGTGCCCCCACTCCCGTGCCCCCACCCCAGGGCAGATGGGTGGGTACCGGCTGGGAGCGGAGGGCAGTGCCCCGGCAGCCGGGCTCAGGTGGCCGCAGCGGGGGCGTGGAGCCGGCACCGTGGTAATGACAACCAGGTGAGCGGGTGGCGATAAGCTCCCAGGAATGCGGCGGCGGCGGCAGCTGCCGGACCGCGAGTCGTTCAGCCCTTGGATGGGCCAATTAAGTAAATAGAAAATTTGGAGAGCGGGATCAAAGCCCGAGCGCGCGGGCTTTATTTATATGGAAAAGGTCAGATTATATTGGCAGATGTGTTAAAGGAGCGAGGAGAAAAAAACCTTTCAAAAACATTGGCCCTGATTTGAGGTTTCCTGACGGGCGGGACGGGGTTTTTTCTTTCTTTTCGGGCCACGGGTGCGTTGGAGTGCTGGCAGAACGCTGGGGGCAGCTGGGAAGGGCATGTCTGGAGCTGGGCTCACTGCCCCTGCCCACCCACCTCCTGGACCCTCTGCCAGGAGCAGGAATCCCAAAACCAGGGTCCCTCTGGCTCAGATCACCACGTCATATTCGGTGGTCCCCCAGGTGATGGGGAGTTGGTCTCCAAAGTGGACCTGATGAGTTCTGCCAAGTGCTTCACCTCCCTGTTACCCCCAGCAGCTCCATCAGTCCTGGACTCTGCACTCCGAGGTGATGTCCCCATCCACGCAGTGCCACCCTGGATGTCCCTGGCAGTCCTTGTCTACCCCAGATCCCTGTCCCACTGTTCTGCTGCCTTTTTGGTTTTCCCAGCTTGCAGAGATGGGAAACCCACCTGTGTGATGTCCCCCCAGGGACAGGAGAGTGCCTGGCATTGCCTTGCTCTGCACATCCTGCTCCTGGGGGGCAGGGAGGACTCCAGGGTCAGCTGTCAGTGATGAGCCTGGGAACATTCCCACTGCCCTCAGCACTGCCAGCAACGTTTCGGAGCTGATGGTAAGGCTGGGGCTAGAATGGGTCCCCTTGGATCCCACTCCAAATCATCACCTTCCCCCTGGTGCTTGGCCAGCCCCCCGACATGGCAAGTGGGGACAAACATCACCTCGTTCAGCACTCCAAAACTGCGGAAGGATGCAAACTTCAGCATCCCACATCCCAGGCTTTGCCTTGCTTCNGGACCTGTGATGGGGGAATAGAGGAATGCGTTCGCCCGGGCAGGAAATTGTTGGGCTCGGAGAGCTCAGGACCCGCCTGCTAAGAAAACAAGCGGAGGCCGAAAGGCAGCGGGGGCGCAGCGGCGGCGGGGGGGCAGGAAGGGGGCTCCGGGGGCAGGAATGCCGGCTATGCTCCCGCTCTGGGCAGGTGTGCTGAACCCATTGCTGCACCCACTGCTGGACCTGCTGCCGGACCCACTGCCGGCCATGCCAAAGCTGCAGCTCGGCCACAGGACTCTCATTTCCTCTGCAGGGGCAGGCGTGGAGCAGAGCAGCAGCCCCAGAGGTGCAGTCAGCTCAGCTTCTACTATTGGCCTGGCTCTGCCTCAGTTTCCCCAACCTTAAAATCACCCTGTGCATCAGTCACAGGCAGTGGCAAGACCCATCCTGGGGTTGCTGGGGTGTGGGCACAAGGTGTCAGTGGGGTTGAGAGCTGCAGGGCTTTGCTGTGCCAGCCCTGGAACTCACTCAGGACCATGACCAAGGGAGGGCCTGCTCTCCCATGTTATGGGAAGGAACCCCTGTGTCACCACTGATCACCCTCCCAGGTCTTCTGCACCTGCACACTGGGTGCCACCAAGGTAAGCAGAGCCCACAGGGGTGGGAGTAGGTCAGACTAGGAGCAGAGGGAAAAGCCAGGGATGGTCCTGCTGAAAAGGGATGGTGCAAGAGGGTAAAGCCAGAGAGGTGTCTACGGACAGGGGGTCCCTCATGTTGGCATCTGCCACTTCCTGGTCCCCCACAGGGCTGCCACCACACTGGGCACCTGCCCCACCTTGTCTGCACTAAGGGCTGCTCAGTGCAGTCCTTGGGAGGGGCATGTCTGAGTGGTCTCTGTTCCCTTTATGGGACAGCATGGCACAAAATGCCACCTGGATCACAGCACTGTTTGGAAACTCCCCTGGTCTGTCATACAATATCTGGCAGGGGCATCTACAGCTTTATCTGCAACAGATCAGGTTGGAGCAAAACCTCCTGAGACAGCATCTGGAACTGGTTTAACCTTCACCAAGTTTTGTATGAAATACCAATTTTCCACCCCTTTCATTTAGTTTATTGAAATTAGGAGGGAAAAGTTCCCCTCCTCCCTTCTCCTGCTCCCCCCACCCCTGGGGTCTCCTCTGGGCTCAAGCTTCTCAAAGCTCTTCTGGGAAAGCTGACGACATCACGGACTTGCACGTCCAGCCAGGAGCACCTCCCCATGCTGTGCCAGGCAGTGGGGCTGCACCAGCACAGCAACATCAGAGGGGCCCGAGAGGAAGAAAGTTGTGCCAGGCCACAGGCAGGGTCCAGGCAGGGTCCAGACAGGATCCAGGCAGAATGTAGGCAGCAACAGGAGCAGGACAGTGTGGAGGAAGCCCGTGGTGGCCTGCACTGAGATCGTTGGTTGGAGCAGGGGTGGGTGCAGCATCCCAGAGCAATAACCTGAGGGAAGGTCACAACTGATCACATGGGAGCGGGGCAGGAGCTGTGCAGAGCAGCCGGTGGCACCATGAGCCAGCTATGCCAAGCTGTTACCAATGCTGAGGTTTCAGAGGAGGGATGTTTAAACCAAATCTGTTGTTTTCACCCCAAACTCCATTGTGCTGAGCCACAGGGCCTCTCTGAAGAGCAGGGACACATGAGCTGTGGAGGAACCATCATACACAGTGGAAAATCAGCTAAATTCTGAACTCAGCTTCAAACTGCTCCAGCAGCTGCCAGGCTCCACAGCCTTTCCCTGAAACTTTCCTTTAAGCTTATGACTGGAGGCAGAGACAGTGTCGGCCTTGCCACAGGCTCCGCCTGCCAGGAGTGCCAGCCAAGTCATAAGGGGTCCGGAGGGGCCGGCTCGCACATGTGCCACGTTCACAGGATCTGAGCAGGTGTTTTCAGGATGGAGCTGGCCTGTCGGCTTTGGGGACAGATTTCCATGTGTTTGCCCATGCGAGATGGGGACTGTCGAGGGACTGTGTTGCTCCTGGCACAGGACAGCAGCAGCATGTTGTCCCAGGGGAGAGCGGGCAGGGGACAGGGAACTGGCTCTCTTCCTGTGGGGATGAGGGGCAGGGGTCAAGAACATGCCAGGCCCCTGGCCAGGGGGGATGTGCTGAAAAACAGGGAGTGGCACTGCCTCAGAAAGAGACTTGGGTACTAAAATAACTTCCAGGCTGGAAGCACATCCCAGACCTTGCCTGGCAGGAGGCGATGTGGGCAGATGTCCAGCTGCCTGCAGCTCTCACTGGCACAGATCCATCATGCCATGGGGACAATCCTTGCAAGCTCTGTCTTGGACATCTGAGGAGCACAGGGAATGTCTGGAGGCAGCACTGACCCAGCACTGTTCAGGCTGCCTTACACAACCTGGACATCCTCCTCCAGGAGTGGGATGGGGGTTTATGAGGCTGCTTGTCCCCTCACTGGCCCTGGGGTGGAAGTGGATGGCACAGCACAGCTCTTTGGGAGGGTCTGTGTTGGTTGCCCCTCTCTGCACAGCTCCACCCTGGCTGTGCCACAGCTCCCACGGGACTACAGCACGGATGGGCCCATGTGTCCTTGCAGTGCCACCACAATGCTGCTGCCAAGGCAGAACCTCACTTCCTGCCACTCCTGCTCCTGCAAACGGGGGATGGAGGAAGAGGGGCCCAGTGTGCACATCATTAGGGTGCAGTGGAGTGGAAAGGGGGGGGTTTAGCTCCCTCATGGCCCAGAGACCTGCTGCAGGAGGGACGGGGGAATCCTCTCCTGCACCATGGTGGGAGCTTTAGGACTGCTCCTCTCCAAGCACAAGCCCCCAAGCCCTGCTCCCCACCCTCACGCCTCACTGCCCCCATGTGAGGCTGGAAGTGCATTTGTTTTCTGCTGGCATTGGCCCATGCGGATCCCGGCTGCCAGGCAGGGAGGGGAGGCGAGGTGAAGCCAAAAGCTGTAGAATCAGGCGCCTGAAGCTCAAGCCTTAGCTGTCCTCGTTCCCGTCCTTCTCCTCCCTCCCCATCCCCAGAGGACTCTGCCTTCCCCCTGTGCCAGGAGCAGGGCCAGAGCGAAGCAGTGGATGCACCTGCCTGCAGCAGCCTCAGGCTCAGGAGCTGCACCAAAGCCCCGCTGCTCTGGAGACAAAGGGAGGGCTGCCGGAGGCTCCAGGAGCCTTCCCAACCTCAGGCATTCCCCAGCGAGCTGCTGCCTCAGGATCCAGCTGTATCCTCCCCCAGATCCAACCCTGCAAGGGGTGGGTACATGCTGGGGCTGGGCCCTGGTGCAGGACATCACCCTGAGGGGTAAGATCCCAGGACCTGTCCTGGGTTCTGTGCTGGATGCTGTGACCACAGGACACATCCATCACTGCTGCAGATGTCAGTGGGATGGCATCCAATTCCCCCTTGTGAGGTGGCGGAAGCAGAACCTTTAGGGACACCTGGAAAACCCAGTCCCAGTTGAGGGTGCCAAGGAGAGACAGGTTGTAAGGAGAGCCAGGTCCCCCAGACAGCTGGATTTCAGCTCCTTGCAGTGCATCTCGAGGGTCTCGCCTGCACATCACAGCTGGGGAAACTGAGGCTTGGCAGGGGGGAACCTGTCCCAGCCTGGCCTCAGCACAGTGCCACCAGCATCCTCCCAGGCATCTGGGGATCTGGGGCATCCATCCCTGAGGCATGCCAGCCTGGAGGTGGGATATGACAGTCCTCTACACACAAACAACCCCTCTGGGATTACTTCCGTGCACTCAGTGATGGCTCCATTCCCCAGAGCCAGCAAATGCATCCACAGCAAACAACCCCTTTCCTCCATCCCTGACTTCTCCATCCTGCAAACCCCTGGGGTGTTCCAGAGCCCACAGCCTCCTCCTTGCAGAGTATTGCACCTATTTAATTAGAGGTGTGAAATGATCTCATTAAACCCGTGCTGGGCTCTTAGTCCAAACTGCTTCCACAGCTCACGAATGGCTTGAATCCACTCTGCTTCATCCTTTTCTTTTTCATTTTTTTTTCGTTCTTTTATGGCTCGGTTTCCAAAGCACTCAAAGTTTCTGCACTCATGGTATGTGTGGGTATGTCTCTGTGTCCAGCTCTGTAACTGTGAAAGCCACCAGCCAATTTCAACTGGAGTCAGTGGAGGGACAAAGAGTTCAGGGTTGCTCCATCCCCACAGGTTCTCTAGGAAGGGTGGGAGATGCTGCTTCCCCAGCCCTGTTTTCACCAGACACAGCAGCAGCCAGATAGAGCCAGATGGAGCAGGAGCTTTTGAGATACAAATCCCAGAGGTAGGGCTCACCCCGATTAATTCCAAGAACAATTTGCTCTTATTACTGGAAATTTTGCCTTGATGCTGCCTAGGTTGATTCACTGCAGAAGTAATTTTGACTGAAACACCAATTTTAAAACACTCTTCCCATTTAAGAATCATAGAATCTCCTGAGTGGTAACGCATCCATCAGGATCATCCAGTCCAGCTCCTGGTCCTGCACAGGATGAATCCAACAATCCCACCCTGTGCCTGACAGTGTTGTCCAAATGCTCCTGGAGCTCTGGCAGCCTTGGGACTATGCCCATTCCCTGGGGAGCCTGGGCAGTGCCCAGCACCCTCTGGGGAAGAACCTTGTCCTGATATCCACCTAAGCTCCCCTGACACAGCTCCAATAATAACAACTGTGGAGAGGAAAGGAAGAATTAAGCAGTGTGAAACTTGTCCAGGGCACTGCCCAGGAGCTGTGTCAGGGCTTAGAGCTCACAGCATTTTACCCGGCTAGGATTAATTCCTACAGATTAACATTAAACCTTGCCAATAAATCAGCTGCGGAGGTGCTTTCTAGGCTTGTCAGGCAGAGGGATGGCATTGCATGGGGATAAAGGCAACCTAACCACAGCTGGAAAGGTTGTGTGCCCTGCACTGCCACAGTGGAACGAGACAGGGGCTACCTGGCACAACTGACTGGCAGCAGAAGTGCCGTGGAGTCCCAGAGGTGCTGACCCATCCCAGTCCTTGCCCTTCTGCCACTGCCCTCCACTGCAGTCCCTCCACACCCTCCTCGCTCCCGCTCCCAGCTCGGGCCCTTGCTCCCTCCTTTCTTGGCCGGGTGTTTGCCGGCACAGGTGCACTCTGGACCCCCCCACCACTGCTCATTTTTTAATTAGATGATAAAGAAAGCGTCCTTTTGAAGCAGGTAGGGGATTCCTCACATCCCTGGCATTGCTGGGCTGCCTGGCTGTAACTCTATTCCAGTTAAAAGCTTTCTGCGCCCGTCCACAGCCCCACACCTGCAGTCAGATCCTCGCGGGCTGCCCCTTGGCCACTCGTGCAATTACCCAATGTGATGATTAACTGAGGGAGCACAGGAGGGACAGGGACTTCCCCCTGCCAGCTGCCACTGCCTTCACCCCTGGTAGGGGCAGGTGGGTGCCCCACTCTGGGCAGCCCAGCATCCAGTGCTGCCTCTGCAGACATCTGCTGATGTTGGGTGCTGGGGGCACCTGGGACTCAGAATAATTGTCCCTTCCCTGTACCCATCTCAGGAACTGGGTGCTGTAGGCATAGGGATATTTGGCACAGAGCCCAAAGCTGGGCTGGCATCTCTGCCCTTTCCCAGCCTGGTGAGTGACTAGGGGAGAGAAAACCAAGAAATGGGGCTTGGAGTCCTCTTCTGGGCAGGGTCTCTGCTCCCTGGCCTCAGGCAGATGGAGCACATCCTCCTGCACCCAGTGCAGTCAGTCCTAAGGCACATTCTCCCCACAACCCCACAAATGCCCTCCCGTAGCCCAACACATGTCCCCCAGTGCGTGATCCCCCAGCACGTGTTCCCCGTGCCTGTCCCCTCACTGTGTGTCCCCACAGGCCCCCGGGTGTGCCGAGGCCGCCTGTCAGCGCCACACGGCTCCCATGTGCTGCCCGTTATATTGCGGAACCAGTAAAAATCACTCCGGCGTGTGCCTGTGTGGTCTGCAGCAGTGCCCCAGCCGGAGATAACCCAAGCAGAGGGAGCCCCAGGCTGGGCTTTAAATCTTCCCGTGCTTTGCCAGCCAGCCCCAAGGGCCCGACCCCCTGTCCCATGGCCAACATGTGTGCTCTGCACCGGAGAGGTGCCCGGGGAGCCCAGCAGCCACCCCGGTGGGGAGAGCCAGCACACCACAGTGGTGACGGCATTCAGATCCCGCTGTAAATCAATTGCTGCGCCCTGGCAGCTCTATTTCCACGCTCCCATGTTGTTCTTTCACTCAATCATGGGGAGAATGACTGTTTTCCTTCAGCAATTTTGGTTCTTTTTCCTCTTTTCTTTCTTTCTTCCTTTCTTTCTCAGGGCGAAGGATGGGGTCAGAGCGAATATTCATTTCCATGGTTCCAGCTCATTGAGAACAATAAGGGCAGTAAACAGAGGGCAGCATTGCTCAGGAATGTGAAGCATTTGCCTGTGGTATAAAATTACTAATTTTTTTACAGGCAATAATATATATATTTTTTTTTAATTATTTTTTTAAGAGACCTCTAAGGACAGGCCAAATTCTGCTTCCCCACATCACCCTCTCCCCAGGATCCCCCAAATCTTCCTCCGCACCAGAGTTGTTGCAAATTAGTGCTAAGTGTGAGAGGTGGTGGAAGTCTGCGTGAGCCGGGGGTCCTGGGGCAGTCTGGCCCTGGAGCAGAAGTGGAGGGGAGAGACACGAAGTCACCTTTGGAAGCTGCAGAAGTTCTACCCGGTACCTGAAGATTTTGGGAATGAACACCACACAGAACTGCTGCTGCCTGTGTAGAAATGAAAATGAAATGTATCTGGTGGTGGCAGTGGGGAGAGGATGCCACCCTGGATATCACTGGTGGTGGTCTGGGCTGTGGGCAGGGAAAACTGCAGGACACGTGTGCCCCTCCCAGGGTGCTGCAGGGCAAAAGCAAGCTGTGCCCACACAGGGATCACATGCTGCTCTCAGCACTGCTGTGACCATCAGGAGCAAGGGCAGGGGACAGCAGGGCCACCAGCTGCTGGGAGGGAGTGAGGATGCCCCGAGGTGCCCCAGCACAGTCACAGTCAACTGCTCCTCTGCCTGGTACCCAGCACTTTCCCAGTCAGCTGGGACAATTCCTACCTCCAGGAGTGGAGCAGGCACTGACAAGAGCTGTGCTCCACCACTGTCCCCAGCCCAGAGCTGCTCCCCACCATTCCCAGTGCCATTCCATCCCTTCTCCCTTACTGCCATACAGCCCTACTGCTGTTCCTCTTGCAACAGGAGCTGCTCTGGGAAGAACAAAGAGAACGGATGTCTCCTCTTCCCAACCTCAGGGGGACCATTGTACCTGAGAGGACCCGGCTTCAGAGCTGCTCAGCTGCCCAGAGCCACAGCTGGCACCCAGAGTCGTGGGACTTGGCCTGGGGGCACCCACAGTATGTGATGTGAAGGCACATGTGCTCCTGCTCAGCTGCACCATGTCCCACATGTCTGTCAGTTCCTCTCCTCAGAGCGGGTAGAAGGACCAGGAGAGTCAGCTGAGGACATTTGGACTCACAGCTTCACTTCCGAACAAAACGGAGGAGGGAAACATTGTTTTATTGAGAGCAATTGCTTTCATAGCCCGGCCCCAGCAGACACCCAAGCATCCTGTGTCAGGCTGATTAGCTCCAGATCCACACACGCTGGGTGTTTGGGGATGGCTGCCTCCTACTCCCCGCTTCTGCAGCCCCCCAGCCCCAGGGCTGCCCCCTGCTAACCTTCCACCCCACATTCCCGAAGACATTCAGGCTCCACTCGCAGGGAGCAGCTGTGGTTCCCTCCATCTGGATCCTCTTTGCAGATCCAGCTCCCAAACATTTTGCTGCTCACCCAGAGGCTGAATGGAAACATTTTGGGCCTTTCTCTTTGCTTGCTTTTTCCTCTTTGTGGCCACAAAACTCCATTGTGCCTTCTGCTGTGGCAGCAGGGCTCACCCTGGGCTTCTCTACACTGTGGGACATCAGGCAAAGGACATTGCAGATCCTAAACTGGACCCTACAACAGGATCAGCCCAGGCTAAGGGATGGATATGGAGTTCTCTGTGGATATGGAGGCTGATGCAGTTTGCTTCCACAGGCCTTTTACAACAGCTGAACAACTTGAAGAGTCACAAAGTATGAGGGATTATAGCAAAAAAGTCCATAAATCAAGTAAAAAGACATGGACATAAAGCTGGGAAGACATTTGCCTTTTATTGTCTCTTCAGATCGGCTTAGCATTTAAAGGCTTTTATCTCCTTCTTGTGGCTTTTCAGTCAGGCTCCAAGCCAGGAGGTACCTCTTGTCCTTATTCTGCATTAAATTACATCACAGGGACAGGAGCCTGGGGAGCAGATTGCCCGGAGGATGCAGCCAAGGCATCTGTGCCTGGTGCCAGGAAGACTCACCTTGTCTGGGCTCTCCTCCCAGTGGCTGTGGCAGCTCTCCTGCCCCGATAGCCTCAGCCTGTTGTCCAGCCTCAGCTGGTGGGAGGAACTGCTCTATCCACAACTTAGGTGATGCTTTGGAACCAGCCAAAGGGACTGCAACCTCTCTGGAATTAGTCTGGATCAGACCCATGCCCACTAAAAGCCTGAATTGCAGTGCTCAGATGAGGGGGAGAAGTCCCAAAACCTCAAGGGCTTGTGCAAACAGTTGGGGATATCCCATCTTTCTTCCTAACAGACAGTGCATCTTTCCTGCTCCCACTGCCAACAGAGACCCCAAACTTGCAGTGAGCCAGAGGCACCCAGCTGATGGGTTGGGAGCCCCAAATACCCCCAGGACTCCTAACCACTAGGTATGGTCAGGAGGGGGAAAGCTGCCAGAGTGCAGGAGTGGACTTATTGGAGGAGAACCCCAGGGAAAATGCTGTCTTGGCCAAAATACCCCCACAAACCAGCCAAGAGGCAGGAGCTCGTGGTGAGCTCGCAGCAGAGGGGAGGGCTGTGATGGAGAGGGTGCACAGCCTCCCCAGGCTGGCAAGCAGACCCCTCAGCAGGGTGACTGGCCCGGCTGCGGTGACCCACAGTTTTGGGACAGGCTGTTCGTGCTATAGAGCTGGGTTTGCTTAATAAAAGGCATTGAATTGAATGTGCTTTTAGCACAGTTCCCTGCTGACACCAGACATTGGCTGTGTGATGAAAGACCTCTGCTCCCCCAGGCCAGCACCCCACGACTTTCTTCTCCAGACTTTCCCCTGGAAAAGTTACTGTCTCCCACAGAAGTTCCTGGGGAGTATCAGGGCACAGGAAGAATGAAGGTGGCCACTGGACCTCCACCTCACCCATCCCTGCAAGGGCTCTCCCAAAATAGGGTCATGGTCGCCAGAGGATCATCGCACTAGGGGTGCAGTCACGAGTGGGATGTGTAGCCAGGAGTCACCATGCCAGGAGTGGGACTGTGGGTGCTTAGTGGGCTGTGCCCCAGCAGATGCCTGCTCCTGCATCCCCTGGGGCCAGGATGGGTGGGGGATGGACAGGAACCTCTGCATCTGCAGGTGGCTGCTCCCCCAAGAGCCACATGTGCCTTCAGCCTGCCACCCTCTGCTCCCCCAGCTCTCCATCACCTGGGGTCTTTCCCATCACACCTGAGAGCCCTGCGAAGGGGCTGTTGGTGGAGCAAGCCTCCTTCTTCTGCAGAACTCACACCTTTCAAGGGCCAAGAGGACAAAAACATGTGGCCAGCACCTCTGTCTCTGCTGTGTTCAGCCGCCTTTCCAAGTCCCAGTGCTTGGCAGGAACTGGGCATCCTGGTTTTGCCCCATCATAAGTCTGCAACCTCTGCTGAAACCCAAAGGATGCTGAGGCTGCAAGACACTCACTTAGATGCCCAAGCAGGATTTTTTTCTTCCCAAATCTTGTCCTATGCTTGTAGCAGCAGGTCACATGTGGGCAGGGGTGTAGAGATTGAGGCATGGTTATGGGCAGTAGGTCAGGAGGGGAGATCCCAGCAGCTCCCAGCTGAGCTCCCAGTGCCCCCAGGGCAAGGACTACAAGGTCAAATGGAAGAACAAGCCTCAGCACCCTATTCAAACTGCACATCTGGCTGGACATCTGCTGGAGGGACAGCCCTGGGCTGGCGAGGAGACGCTGCACCAGGGACACAGAGAGAAGAGAAAAGGGAAAGGACATGGCATGCAAAGGGTTAAAGGCATCCTTCCCACCCAGCCTACACTGTGTGCCAATACTCCCAGCCATGTGTTTGAAATCCTTTCTGCTATCTCCTGAAAATATTTACAGTACACGCAGATAAATTAGCTGTAGCGCTTATTACGTCTCCCTGGAAATATATACAGCAGTTAAAGATGTTTAAAAAAAATAGTCGAAAGCCGTCTTTTTACTATATCTGGAAGATATTTCACAGTGCGGGGAATTTACAGGGCTGGGTGGTGGGGAAAGCGCATTTATTTTCACTCGAGTAGAGAAAGTTAAAGGACCCTTCACTGGAGTTTATTTTCATCTCTACTTGTGAGACAAGGAGCCAAGGTTGGCTCAGGAGAGAGCCAGCACAGCGAGGCGGGGGCGCAGGGCAGGTTGGGGTAGAGTGGGGATGGAGACCAGGAGCCTGGTGGCACCACAAGCTGCCTGACACACGTGGATAGGGACCAGCTGCTGCAGGGCACGCTGCCTGCCAGAGCTCCAGCTGTGCCTCCAGAGAAAACAGGTCACACAGAGGTTGGGGATACGAGCACCAGGTACCCATGGAGGTACAGAGGATGGGACACCTCTGTTAGTCCTGGTTGCCTGGTCCAGGGTGGAAGACTCTCCTCCTACCAGGGGGACCTCAGCCACTCTCATACCTCACAGACCTTCTTCCACAAAAGACATGCCTGTCTGCTTCCCCCAAGTAGACATTTCTGAGGGTGCTGAAATTGTTCAGAGCCCCCATGGTGCCATCAGCAGAGCAATGTCCTCCTGCACACATCTCCTCCGCTAAACCAGCCTAAGAAGCTGCTCCCATTCCCAGCGCCAGCGCAAGTCAAGCAGGTCTGTCAAGATAAGGTGATGGGGCATCATCACACTCAGTGGTTGCTTTGTGGGTTCTTGTCTGAAGGAGGAAAGCAATAACTGGAGTCATCTCCGTGCACAACTTTCTTAATTGCAGCCAGGTGGAAAACAAGGTGATCTTTAAAGCCACAGCAGAGGCACCAGTAGTCACATTCAGCCCATCTTCAGACCTCAAGACTGACTCTCCTCAAACATCCTTTCCAAAAACTCCCAGATCTTAACACTGGCGTGAAAAAGCTGTGGTAGAACATCACTCCTCCATCAGCTCCTGTAGCTGATGTTGTCGTGTCCAGTGAAAGTCCATTGATGGAATCCTTCTCCTCCTGTCTTTTCTGGCTTCTCTCTTGGCTGAGGTTTCTCATGGTGAAGACACCTGCCAGCTCAGTCAAAGACCAAGATCCTCAAACGCACTGTTTGACTCACGGTCACTGACCCAACATGAAATGACAATGTCTTCTGGGCCACTGGCACCAAGATCTGGAATCAAGCTGCTGTCCCTGACGTAAAAGTCTTTGAGAAGCCATTTGCTAACTCCCCTGAGTCACCCGCTCCCTTTGGCTGTTTTGAAATTCATATCTAATGAGTGGTTTGGGTGAAGGAATTCTGCAAAGATGCAAACAATTCCTTTGCCAAAATAAATGGAGCCAGAGCGGGGCTTATAAACATATAAATCATTTCTAGTTTTTAGCTTGCAAACAATATACTTGTTTTTTGGNGCCCGGGGAGCCCAGCAGCCACCCCGGTGGGGAGAGCCAGCACACCACAGTGGTGACGGCATTCAGATCCCGCTGTAAATCAATTGCTGCGCCCTGGCAGCTCTATTTCCACGCTCCCATGTTGTTCTTTCACTCAATCATGGGGAGAATGACTGTTTTCCTTCAGCAATTTTGGTTCTTTTTCCTCTTTTCTTTCTTTCTTCCTTTCTTTCTCAGGGCGAAGGATGGGGTCAGAGCGAATATTCATTTCCATGGTTCCAGCTCATTGAGAACAATAAGGGCAGTAAACAGAGGGCAGCATTGCTCAGGAATGTGAAGCATTTGCCTGTNTACAGATTTGGGGGAGAGCAGGAGGAGCAGGGTGGGCAGGAAGCCGGCTGAAGTTGCCCCCCAAAGGCAGCCCACGCCTTCCTCAGGGCACAACATGGGGCACCAACCACCATCCAGAAAGCCTCCAGGAGAAAGGACCTCCAGAAAGTCCTCCGGAAAGTCTCCAGGAGGGAGGAAAATTTGGCTTTCCACCAGCTTTTTTGGTTACTTGCTCCTCAAACAATAATCTGCAGCAAATTAACTCAACCAATTCTTAATTTTCTCTCCAAGTGAGGGATGACATGTCGTGGGCCAGGCAGGGAGGAGAAACATCCTTGGGGCTGCAGGACATTGCACAGGGGACATGAACACACTGCACAGGGCTGGCTAAACGTGCCTGCTCTTCTCTGCTTCACACAGGATTGCTACAGGACAGGAGAAAAATTGTGTAAATCACCGAAAACACAGTCAGGCAGAGCATGGCCCTGGCATGACCTGCAGAAGATGGAGCTCACCAGGCTGCAGCTCCCTCTGCCATTCCTCTGACCCCCATGACACTGGTGGGGAGACAGGTGGCCCTTTGCTTTGGCAGCCATTTGCCCAGGAGCTGGGTAGAGGCAAACCTATGCCCTGTGATGGGAGCTGCTCCTATGGAAGAGGTTTGCACCGAGATCATGCTAAACACATTTTTTCCCAAATAAAGTGTTCTAGCGTGGTCAAATTTGAGCATCTTCCAGGGACACAAGATGAAGCTCACTCTCTCTTCCCTCTCTACTTGCCAAATTGCTTCAAAGACAGAATTTTAAAACAAAATAAGAACAAATTCTTTATTTTTCCCCTTATCCCCAGTCTTGGAAAGAGCTATGGTCTCCAGCTGAAATTTTCCCCAAAAATTTAACTGGAGGGTGCAATCCACTCTGCACAAAATTGCCCCCCACCCTGCTATGGTTTGGCAAAGCTGGCAGCAGCTGCAGGCAGGGTTTTCCAGCAAGAAGCACTGAACATCCTTAAAAGTCAGGGACACCTCCAGCTCCCCACCCTGAGCACATGGAGTCCGTCTGCGGCACACTTGGAGCGTAGTCACTTTATTTATAGGACACCGAGGATGTGCCTCGGACTTCCAGGGGCTCTTTCCCCTGTTTTTTTCCCAAGCCTGCGGAAGCCAGGCAGATATCCAAAGCCGTTCCTCACTTTCACAGCAGATAAGCTAATTGTCGGATGTGCCCTTTGAGATAAGCAGAGCCGGGGTTTATGAGGGAACATGTGTTCTTGGGAAAGCTGTCACCCAGCTGCAGTGCAGGTGATAACCCAAGGTCGGGCAGGCTCCCTCCCCAGGGAATCAGGGTGTTCTTCAGCCACAGGGGCTCAGGGGCAGTTGCCTTGGGCCACAGTGATGTGGTTTTTTGGGGGCTCCACTCCTGCTTCCCTGCTTCATCGCTGCTGAGCAGGGAAACTCTGCCGTACAGAGCACTACCAAGCCCTCATAGAGAGAGACCCAGCTCTTCAGATGCTTTGCAGTTCAGCCAAAAGTTTAATGTTATTGAAAACCACAAAAAAATCACAGTGAGGTCGGACCAGGCTGTTGGTGATGGGGAGGATCCCCTGGCAGCACTGTTGAGTGCTGAGTCCCTGCTGGAAGCATGAATGGAAGCAGGAGGGTATCTCCCCCCAGTCCCTGAACACTCACGTGTCTCCATCACTGTGGCATTGGTGTGGCACTGGTCAGCACTAGGGGAAGCCAAGGCACAGGAGCTGAGGCTCAGTCCAGAAAGAGCTGAGCAATAGGAAGCTGTGGGAGACTCTGCAGACTGTGGGCTCCTCTCCTCTAGCCAAAAATCTCCAGAGGGGGCCTGCCACCCACACAGCATTCAGACCAAGTCTGGGGCCAGACTTCCCAAATTTCACAGGAATGTCCAGGTCAGGGACCCCTTAGAGGCCCTTTCACCTGTCCCAGCCTGCCCTGACTGCAACCAGCCTGCCTGGGAGCAGCCACGTCCTCAGCTCTCTACTGATGGGGATGGCAGAAGCTGCCATGGCACAGCAATGCTCACCCCCATGTGAGCCATGTGCCAGCCATGCTGTGCTAGAAGCCGGTGCTGCCCAAGTGATTTTCACCAAAATCTCTCCCACACAGTCTTCCCTGTCACAGGGAAAGAGTTGCCATGCTCCTCCAGGGCCACAGTCACGTGCCAGGCGTGAAAAGCACAAGGGTGTTGTGAGCCAGCATGTCCCCAGTCCCAGAAGGTGCTCGGAGGGTGTGTGGGAGAGGGCTGTGGGAGCAGACCTGCTTCTCTGTCCGTCACAAAGACTGACCCACTGCCTGGCCCCTGCTCGGACACCAGTGCTGCTGCCCTGACCAAGACCTCCCGGCCTGACTGTGAGGGACTCACTGGGAATGGTCCAACCAGCATGGCTCCCAGCACTGGGGATGTTCTGTCCCATCTAGCTCCCAGCACTGGGAATGTTCCATCCAGACCAGCTCCCAGCACCGGGAATGCTCCATCTGGTCCAGTTCACAGCACTGGGGATGCTCAGGTCAGTCCAGCTCCCAGTGCCACCACCCACAGCCGCACCTGCAAGACCTGACAGCAAAGGCCCCCACACCTTGTGATCTCACTGTGCCCTTGCCCGGAGCTGCGGCCAGGCCACGCTCCCTCGCCCTGCTGGCAGGCGAGCCACCCTCACTCCAGTGTCCCTTCCCTCCCTCCCTCGAGCAGCCATCACTCACCAGGCTTTGATTACGGCCACAAAGGAGCCTTGGAGGAGCCACGGGAAGCTGGAGGGAGGCAGGCAGATGATGAAAGAGCTGTCAAATGGGATTAAACAGTAACCGTCTCCTACACTGCTGGGCAGCGGGAAGGGGGACAGATTGTACTGGATTGTAATGCAGGAGCCCTCCCACTGCCGGAGCCTGCCAGCGCCATCCCCCTTGGGCTGTGGCTGCCATGCCCACCAGTGGGCAGTGGGACAGAGGGGCAGAGGGGCAGGTGGTGGTGCAAGGCAATGCCCCGCAGAGAGCACCCACATACACAGTGGTACCCCTAAGCCCCAGGTGGGAACCCCCTTGGTGTTCTCTCGTGGACTAAGGAAGCCACACTTGGAGTTCCCAGGCACTGAGGGCCCCTGGGGCTTTGGATGGAGGCTCTGCCCACCCCCAGCCTGCGGCTGGTGATGTCCCCCTGTCCCCACCAGCACCTGTTGCTGCCAGCATGGTCTTGGTCTCTCCTGCCAGCCAGCCCCCAGGGGTAGATGGTCTGGTAGGTGACACCTCACTTGAAGTGTCCTTCTTGCCAGGCCTTGGGTAGAAACTCCCTTTTTCCTGGCCTGGCCTTCGGGCAGAGGATCCCAGAGGTGGGGAAGGGGTAGGCAGATGCTTTCTCCCAGTACAGGGACACACCAGAGCTAACCAGGGACTTTCTGCAGCTCTTCAGTATCATGGGTGACACTCATCCCACCATGTAGAGCACTGGGGGAATGATGGGCATCGGAGGTTCTGCCCATCCATACATCCTCCTGCCAAGCCTGAGCAGCACAGCAAGCAGCTCACAGGGTTCCACAAACTCTGGAGCTTTCCTGTGCCTGGCATGGACATCTCCTGGCTTTCCCAGGGGTGCATGGCATCAGGATCTCAGCACTTGGCTGATGAAACACCAGAGTGCTGGCAGCGCTCCCAGAATGCTGAGCCGCACTGCTGCTCATGTCCTGGTGCTCCCACCCCTCCATTCTCTGCTGCTGCTCTGGTTCTGCCTTCACCCCAGGACCAAGTGGCACATGTGGGCTTGGGGTGCTGGAAGCCCAGTGGGGATGCTGTTGTCCAAGATCCCAGAAAGTCACTCATCCTGGATCTAGAGACCAGCATTGCTGGGGCTGTCCTGGCATGGAAGCAGGTTAGGGGTTCCATCCCCACCAAAATTGGGGCTGCCCTGGCTTGGACAAGCATCTCCTCCTTCCTTCTGCATCTCCCACCTTTTGGCTGCTCCAGCATCACCAGGGCTGCTTTTCACCCCCAGTGGGTGATACAGCAGGGTTGACCTTTCCCTCCTCTGCAGGGAGTCCATTCTGGATGTGCTGGGATGGACACTGCAAGGCTGTCTCTCAAAAGGCAAGGGACAGGCAAAGGTACAGGCAGGAGGCCCAATCCTTGGCTTTCCAAGTCCCCAAGCAGCAAAGCCCTTGGGATCCCACATCACCCCACCACCTCCCCACGCCAGCTCCATGTGGGAGCCCCAGCCAGGCGTTCACAGGCAGACCCCCTCCAGCCCCCCCAAGCACCAAGTCCTCACCACCCACTCTGCCAGCAGCAGCTCCAGTTTCTCACAGCACCCTCTTTTCTGAGCCATTCGTCACGGCCCCCAGTACAAAAGCCAAGGAGAGAAAGAGACAAGGAGTAGGAAAAGGAAGGAAGAGAAAAAAAAAATTAGAGAAAGGGAGCAAGAAGGAAAGAAAGAGGGAGGACAAGGCGTGAAAAGAGCCAGGTCTGTCGCCGAGAGGGGAGGAGGGGAAATTATGAAATAAATGAAGCACCTCAGCAGTTCAGGGGACACTGGAAGACAGCCCGACCGCGGCTGAATTTTAAATGCCTGCCGCACAATCGGTCCCATTTTGCGAAGAGAGGAAGCTGTGTCCAAAGACCCTCATGTTTATTCATGAGGAGCCTCGCTGGCCCCTCCCACCCCATTGTCTGGGGGTATTTATTTGGGGGCATCTGTCTGGCCCGATGAATGGCAGAGGGGTAATAAATGGGCTGGTGGGGCCGGGGAGGGGAACCGGCGCAGCCGAGCCGGGCGGTGGGCTGCCCTGTCTCCCCCTTCCCACTCCTCCTCTCAGCCCCCTGCCACCTGGGGGGTGTTCCTGCCCCCCGCGCTGTCCCCACGCCCAGGGACAGCAGGCAGAGCTGTCCAAAGACCCATGGCTGCCCAGAGGTGACAGGCCTGGAGGGTGAAGTCGGGCGGTGTGGAGCCGTGGGCAATTGCAGGCCAGGGGAGTGGCGGTTGGCCGTCCCCAGGGTGCCAGCAGCAAGGACACAGAGCACGGTGTGCCACTGAGAGTGGCTGTGGGGGCTGGGGCTCACAGGGGACTTGCCTCGCCTGGCTGGGGACAGTGACAGCAAGGAAGGGCAGGCAGTCCCTAGGGACAGGCAGGCAAGGTTCACGAAAAGGAGGTTCAGATTCATCCACGCAGAAGGGCAGGACACTCGTTGGGGCAGTGAGGAGACCTGCAGCCATCTCTGCAGTGCCAGTCACCCTCTCCCACCTCTCCTGCTGGCGAGGACCAGCTTCCTCTGGTGGAAACTCCTCATTCTCCCATAGTAGGACATGTTCTTCATCGGGAGCAAGAAGGTGCTCAGCATCCAGACTCACTTTGGCCATGTCAAGGGGTTCAGGCACTTCCAAGCCCAGAACTGAGACACTGGGATTTCCTGGGGATGTGGGGGCCCACAGGATACAGCAGGTGCTGCCAGCCTGGCTCTCTGGGAAGCACATCCCACCAGAGGAACCCAGCAGAGCTCCTGCCAGTGGGGCTGGTGAAGTGTGGGGGCAGGGTGGCTGAGTTAGGGCAGGCAGCTTGGGCATCCGTCCCAGCCTTTACTTTCCCCTTGTGCTGAAGGAGCTGTGTCCATCCTGACCCTCATCCATGTGGGATGCAGGAGTGACACTCATTTGCAAAGTCATTTCAAGATCACCCATGTGGAAGTTGGAGCTCATCAAATTCGACCTTGAAATAGAAGTTACAGCCTGGCAGCTGCCAAGGGGAGGAGCAAAGAAAGGAGGGGGCTCTTGATGGCACAAGAGACAGTGCACGCTATCACCCAGATGCTGGCAGAGGTGACGTGATGCCGGGAGCAGACCAGGGCCGCTCAATGGCCACCTCCACCTCAACAGCAAGAGCCCACATGGATTCTCCTGCCCAGACACCAGGCGCCTGAGGATGGTTGGGAGATGGCAGGGCAGGGACAGTCAGCCTGGCTGGCAGCTCAGGGAGCAGATGGTGCCATCGGCAGGGGAGCACAGACCCCTCCCCACATGGGCCAGGAGCCAGGGTGATTGTGTGGCTCCCCACCAGTACCCACGGGCTGCATTGGGACAGGGAGGCAGCCAGGGAAGGGGCTCCCACACCCACCATGCCCCTCAAAACACAGGTGTCCTCAGTCCTGCGTGGGAGCCAGCACTGCATGGGCCACTTGCATGCTCCGAGTGCTGCAGGCAGGATGAAGGCACCAGAGCCATGCTTGCCTCCATCCCTGTCGCTGCTACAAGCTGGCTCAGCAGTTTGCTTGCAAGTTCTAGCCAGGGATGTATTTTTGGAAGGGCATTAAGTCATTGGCATAGGAATCACCACGCAGCCACATCAGCCCAGGCACAGCTGCCAACTGCACTTCCCTGATCTCTCCCATTCTCAAACCTTGGCAAAAAGCCCCCTGCAGTCGCAGCTGGTTGTCACCAGATCACTTTGGATCCTGCCTCACATCCTCCCCACATCCCAGCCCTTGTGCCAGATTGTATCCCACCCGAGACAAAGTCTCCAGCAAGTTTTGGGACTATGCAGGCTCCATGCAGGTCCCTCTGGCATAAGTCCCTCTGGGACAGCCACACCAGGGAGCAGATCTCCATGAGGCCAGGTGAGGGATGTCCCCCAGCCAGCAGCCTCTTGGGACAGCACTAAAGACAGACCAGCCAGTGATGCTGCTGAGGATCCTACTTCCCCTAATGTTATTAAACACTTGTAACCACCATTCCCAGGATTCTGCTCCTAGACCTTCACCTCCTGGTTGGGGTGACACCACACAGCCTGAGAGGAAGGGCAGGAGCAGCTGGTGAGGAAAGAAATGGGTGTGAATACCAACCTGTGCTTCAGCCCAGCTAAATCAAACACCTCTTGAGCCAAAGCAGGAATGGGGAAGTGATGTGATGAGCTGGACGCCTCCAAAATCTCATCTCCTCTCTACTCAGGTGCCACAGGAAAAAAGATGGGGAAAATTACTGCGGGTGAGAGAAGATGGTGACCAGACAGTCCCCTCACCGTCTTGCCTGACAGCCAGCCCACATTCCTACGCCTCTGGCAGAGTGTTTTCCAAGCACTCTGTTTTGGAGACCTCACTCTCCACTAATGAGATGCTTCCTAGGTTATAATTCGGACAAGTTGGCTTTGGTTGCAAGAAACGAGAAGGAAAATCCTCCCAGTCCTTCCGGCTTCGGTAATTGGATGTGAATTGCTTGGTAAATATCTGCAGCCAAACTCCCCTGCGGCCGAAGAGTAAGGAGGGAATGTTGAGCTCCGGAGGGGATGGATGGCCTCTACCACAGGGCGAGCTTTCTGGCATGCACACTTGGCTCTTCACGAAAAAGGGAGAGAGCTGGGGGGTACATCCCCAGCTAGCATCAGCTTTGCTTCATGAAGGTGCTGACAGGTTGGACAGCACATGTGCAGGAGGCTGTGATCCTCCCACTGCCAGTGGCTGCCAGCCCTCCCTGCCTGCCAGCCCTGTGCCCTACAGGGTCTGGGGGTCCCTGCAGGGACAGCGGTTGGGTGAGGCAGGCATTGACCCAGCCGGGAGGGACGCTCCTCAGGATGGAGCTGGGTGGAGGCACGGAGAGCAGGAGGGAAGAGACGTGGGAACAGAGAGCGTCACAGGCATTGCGCTGTCTGTCGTGCACTATTTGAGCAATGGGGAGTCCCTTGAACCCTAGAGCCACTTGAGTTAGATGATCCCCAGCCAGACTTGGGGCGTGGCCCTGCCCAGGGCCACAGCAGCTGCCAGCAGCCCCTCACAGGGCACCTCACTGCAAGTGAGGGGGTCATCTCTGATGCTGCATCCAAGCCTCGGGGATGCCCTGTCCCCCTTCCATGGCTGTGGGATACAGGATAGTGTCCAGATTGGGCTCCACGTGCTCTTGGGGAGAGAGAATAGCCATGAGCAGCACTGGTCCCCACTGTCGCCCACCACCCATGAGGAAGCCCACCCTGTTCTGCACTGATCCATCCATTCCTTAGCCACCCACCCATCCCCCATCACTCAGCACATGCTGACGGTGGAAAAAGAATCTTCAACAGCCTAGCATGACCCACAGACGCTGTGCAAACTCTGCACGCATGGAGATCTGTGAACACGTCCCTGTGCAGACACCAACACAAGCGATAAGATCCTCGGCTACACAAACTCGGTCCTGGGGAGATATTTAATCAGGCAAGGGGAACAGCCCCAGATGCCCAAACCCGCTAACAGACAGATGCAAACATTGAGCGAGACACCTGGAGCCCACGACGTGTGCATACACACAGTCAGACACATCCGTACACAATACCTCATTAAACATGGGCAGTGTACAGCCCCAGATTAGGGCTGGCTGGGCTGCGGGCACCCAGCCAACCTGGGATAAGGGTTCAACTTCAGCTTTGACAAGTCCTGAGGTCTCACAAGCTGTTCTCATGGGATTCCAACACCCTGGGCCGTCAGCAGGCACTGAGGGACAGCCCCGGATTGGAGGAGGGGGCAGAAATGCTAAAGCTCATACAGTCCTAGGAGCTGATTCCAGTCCCTGAGCCTGTGGTTAATGTCCCTGGAGATGTCCCATTGCTGGGAGTGCTCGAGGTCACGTCGGACAGGGACAGAGAAAGATTTCCAGGATGATGGACCAGATGTTCTTTAAAGAAGTGGACAAAACCATCCTTCGATGTTACAACCCAGAAATGGACTTGGCTTCAGCTCGTGGGTCCCGCTCGTGGGACCAGGGTGGGAGCAGACACCGGGACGGGGGGATGCGCATCCCTCCCGGGCCAGGACCCGGCACCCATGACTGCGGCGGCAGGTCCCCGCGACCCCCGTCCCAGGGCCTTTGCTGCCACCTCTCCGCGCTGCGCGGAAGGACAGCCCGGCCCCGGGGGATGCACAGCCCGACCCCGGCCCCGGCCCCGAGGGATGCACAGCCCGGCCCCAGGGCAAGCACAGCCCGGCCTCGGCAGTCACAAAGCTTCTGCTCCCGGAGGTCTCCCCTTGCCCTCACATCCAGACCCCTCCGAGTCAACAATGTCAGGCGTCGTGGGCTCCAGCAAGCAGGAACCCCTTGGAACCTGTGAGGTGGTTTTCCTGCTCCCACTCTCCACACCAGCCCCACGTGCCCCTTGTGCCCTACATCAGCTGCACTCCCAATCACCAATCCCCACCTGCCCCACACCAGATGCAGTCCCACTCCCACATGCCTCTCATGCCCCTCATGTTCCATGCCCACCCACGCTCCTTTTCCCACTCCCAGCCCTGCTCTGGCAAGATGTCCAAGACCCCCATGCCTGGCCTACCTTCCCAATGCAATGAAGTATCCTACCTTAAACTGGGAGAGCTCCTGTGCTGCTTCAGGCCCAGTGCCTCAGGCAGGTTGCCCTCGCAGTGCTGCACTTCCAACCTCCAGGGGCTGGTGGGTGCTGCAATGAGGGTTAGGTCCCACAGAGGACAGGGCAGGGCAGGTTCAGAACAAGTGATGAACCACAGGGGTGCAGCTGCCTGAAGCAGCCTCTGCCCAAAGTGCAGCTCTCCACACTCCCTCATGCATGGCTGCCCAGCCAGCAGCTGGTAGGATGGGACTGAGACAGGACATGAGGTGGTTGTTTGAGGTCAGGAAGGCAACAGGCCTAGCAGGACATTCAAACATGCGTGCTGAGCACCCTCCATGTCCATGGGTGACTGCCCACCCTTTCCCATTGGAACAAACAATTCCATTGGGACAGAATGCCACCACCTTTCCCGTTGGAACAGGCACTTCAGCAAGTGATCCTGAGAGATACCACAGGCACGAAGCAGTGCGTCCTTCTCAACATCACCCTGAGCATGACCACCAGCTTTAAGCACTGTCTCTCCTGCCAAATGCCAGATGGACTTCAAACCCCATATGGGCATCCGGGAGAGAGGGAAGGCCAGAATGTCACCAAAACCAAACCCCCAGAGCCAGGCCTGGAAAAGAGGAACACTTCACATCTTCATTGTGTCACTGAGTCCTCGGCGGTACATAGCAACAGGGAAACACAATTATTGAGACAAATGCAGCTGCCTCCCACATGAAAGAAACAGAACTGGTCCAAGCTGGGGAGCTTGGGAGGAGGAAATGAGAAAATTTTGATTAAAAACTTTTTTCTAATGACAGCAGGGCTGAATGTACATCGCGCGCGCACACACACACATAAAACAAACAAACAAAAGCTCTGACACACACTGAGGTCCTCCAGTGATGCCTTGAATTGGTTTGGGGGGGGTGGTGGGAGAGCCTCCCTGCAATGCCACTACTTCAATGGATGCCCGTCTCCTAAACTGACAAAAGGCAGCGTCACACATGCCTGGAGTAGTGAGTCCCAGAGCCCATTTGCTGTTCTTTCCATTGTTTTGCTTTAATGAGTTGCTAGCAAGAGATGACCTTTCTCTCTCCCTCCTCAACAAAGAAATGAATACAATTCTCAAAATCACGAGGGAAAAGAAAATATGTCAGGAAGCAGGATGGCCACAGAGCTACCAAACATGCTGCTGACAAAGACCAAGGAAACCACAGCGAGCTGGCATGGCTGGAGAGCCGTGGGGGCTAGGAGGCATCAGGCGGACTTCAAGAGAAGCAGATGCTCCTGAGAGCCTGGGACTGCAGGTGCAAAGCACTCTGGAGGCCTGCGCTTTCACCAAGAGACACAGAAAGCAGGTTCCCAAGAGGTCCTCTGGGGTGGGATTCCATCTACAAGCCAGCAAGGGGACTCATGCTCATCCTGGAGAGCTGGCACCCTAGAAATGAACAAAATCTGTCTGTACCCACACACCAGAGGTGATGGGCTCCAGATTCACAGAGACCCCTCAGCCCCCATGTTCCCCACCACCCCAACACCTCCTTTGGGTACAGCAGCAGGGCTTGGACCTCATTGACTCTTCCCAATCAGGCTTTACCAGATCCCTGTCCACCCCTTTGCCAGGGATAAGACAAAATCATTAAACACTGAGGTCCACATAGCCCTAAGCATGCCCTTCAGCCTGGATTTATCCTGCTTGAGTCCTTGCAGGGTCATTATTTGCTTCCCCCACCTTTTCCATTACATCTCCAGGCTCTGAGAGCAGCCATGCTCTCCCCCATGACACCTACTCTAGGAGGACTCCCTCCACTACCACAGGCTTTAGAGAAGGGGCAGGTTTTCCCTGGCACTTCCCACCCTTCCGCCTGCTGCAAACCATGTTGTGTATTGGCAGCTCCACCCAAATCCCTGCCAACATCCAAACATCTGCAACTCCTTAACATGCAGAATTCCCTTTCTTTATTTCATTGGTATTGCTGGAGTTAACCTCCCTGCTCCCCAGCTGTGGCCCCACATCCACCACCCAGCATCTCTGCTGGCTGGGGTGGCTGTTCAGAGGTGGGGGTGTCACTCCCAGCCCCACAAGTGCTAACCCTGCCGAGCCGTGGGCACAGGGCATTGGCTCCTGCCCTCTCCTTGAATAGTCTTTTTATTTTGGTGGGCTGATTTCCCCTGAATTTTGGAGCTCTTGCAGAATGCTTAAGCTGCTGCTGTTTAGCGTGGAGAAGCACAATCACCATCAGAACTGGTGGAAGGAGTTGAAAGATCTTGTCCCCATCTTCTGTGCTCCTGGTGGCACCAGCCAGCTCTTCCTCTCCCTTCCATCTTGCTGATGTCCACCCATCCATGGAGGTTGGACATCCCCTTGAAGACATACAGCCATCAACCCTGCCATACTCCCACAGAAACACCCACCCTTGGCTCCATGTACCATGCTATGCCATGGCATGCTGTGCCCATAGCTAACATCCTACTCTCTCCTATGCCACCACTTTTCCTCTACTAAGCAAATCTTCTTTAACAGCCCCTTTTGCCCTGTTTACACCTATGCTGGCTCGGGGAGGGCACAGATGTGCTGCAGGTCATCCAGGCTGTCCCCGGAGCATGGCCAGATGCAGGGACCAGAGTCTGTCCCTGCTGGACACACAGCAAGAACAGGGAGTACGAAAAAATTATGTGGGACATTTTCCATTGGAGGACACTACTTCCCTGCTCAGTGTTCGGGGATGGAAAGTTCTCGGAAAGTGAAAGGGGTTGACACTTCTTCTGGCAGCAGAGTTCAGCAGGGGTCAGGGCTAATCCAAGCAGAGCCGACAGGGAGGGGAGGGAGATGGCGGGGGGAGCCGAGCATTGACACGCTGAGAGGTAAAAGCTGTGTCAGACACTCCCAGGAGGGAGGAAACAAATGTATAATCAAAACAAAACCGGCTGGGGCTCGTGTGGTTGATGGTGGGTCTCTGGGGGGCTCAAATTTTATGTTCAGCTGCTGCAGGCGGCATGGAGGGAGAGCGGGGCTGGGAGTGCTGCTGTCAGGGGCCACGGTCGATGCAACTGCCTTGCAGGTTGAGGCTCTACCTGGCCTCAAAGCCATCAAGATTCCCAGTAGTCTTCAAATCAGCCCACAGATGCTCAAGGCTTCTTCTAGGTCCCATTCCCAAGGGATGGCTGGGTGGGAGGTCAAGCTGATAGACACCCTGGGGATAATGTTAGGACCCAAAAACACTCCTGCTCCTTCATCCTGTGTTTGCACAAAGCTCCAGACACTGGAAACACAATCACCAAGCCAAGCTCCTCATCCCAGAAGGAGAAGAGATCAGGACAACTCAACAAAACCCGAGCTTATACCCTGACAGCCATGCTATGCTGCTCCCATCATATCTGGAGACAGTGTTGGAGCAGCCCTGAAGGGTCCTGGAGATCCCAGGGCAACCACACGGCTCTGTAAATCCAACAGGTATTATTCAGGGCACCGCACACACGTGGAGAACCAGCACAGATCTAGAGCTCAGGGGAGACCTTCGCCTGCCAGCGCATGATTGACTTGGTGTTGAGCCTCAGGCACTGGTCCAAGCCATGGGATGATACTAAGCAGTGTCTGATAATAAAATCAGCACCAGACAGCAGAGCCCATTTGTTTCAGATCAAGGGGATTACCGAGATTTTTACAGGTTTGCTAACAAACGGAGTATTTGTGTGGAGGTGTCCAGGCCAAATCCATCTTTCAGCCAGAAGTCTCCCCTCAGCTCTGACATGGGGACCTGTGGGCAGAGCATTTCTGTTTTTCAGGCATGCTTTTTGTTCATCTTAACAGGGTGCAGGACTGAAAAACAGATTGAAATCATCAAAATGCAGGGGTTTCTAGTGGTTTTGAATATTTTGGGCACTGAGTTGCTTAACTTGGAGGACTGAAATTATTCATTTCCCAAAAAAGAGTGGAATGCATGGGCAAGGTGATGTCAGGGGTACACAGGTGCAGAAGGGCACTTGCATGTCCTGTTCCTCCAGCCCAGCAGGCTCTGCATCGGTTGGTGTTGGGATTGATGTTCCTCACTAAGCTCCCAGCCCTTACCCATCCATTACACTGGTCCCCAGCCTTGAGGCAGGACTGGAAACCCCAGAAACTGACACCCCCAAGGCAGGATTCCCTTCAGCAGCACCTGTTCATGGAAAATTAGCAATCTGTGTAGGCAAAAATCTGCACAAGAAATCAGGAAGCTTTTAGAATATCTTAAATCTTCTGAGTTTTCAGGCCATGCCAATATCACGTTTTCATATTTTCTTTGTGGTGGTGGCAGCTCAAGCCTTCCTTTCCCTTACCAAACCCCCTCAAAAGAGCAAAGAGCAAAGAAGAAGCCCTCCAACCACTCCAAGATCCTGGCCCTTAGGAGAAACATCTGTCACTGAGGAGGACAGCCTGGTAGAGCTGCAGTGCAAAGTTGTGGCATCCAGCTCTCTGAGGTATCAGCTGTAGGAGACACAGGACATACTAAAGGCTGCCTGAGTCATGTCATGCTTTAAACCACTCCCTCTTCCCAGTATGTCCAGTATGACTGATAAATCCAGGAGATGAGTGGTGGATGAATACATTGCCTGGGAGCAGCCCTGAATGGCCTCAGACTGGTGGAGATTCACAACTGCAATTTCTCCATGAAAATTGCCCTGGATTTTGAATCATTGCTGAGACTTTCACTGCAGCAATCTCCTCCAAGTCCCCCTAGGCAGCAGGGGGTGACTGTGTCTGTTTTACAGGCAGGGAGTCAAGGCACCAGCAGCCTCAAGCCCGGCCGGAACGTTTGTGCGCTCAGCAGAAGGACACCTTCGGACAATGGAGTGCTTCTGTGGTGCAGGGTCTGGCAGGGACAAAACACAGGAGCAGCCGTCCTCCATGAGGGCTCTGTGGTGGGGGCAAATGGACCTGAAGCAGAGGGGGACAGGATGAGGGGCTGCTCATACACCAACTTGCTGCCTTGCCAGGGCCTGACACCCTTCCAAGGACACTTCTGGTAGAAAGAGTACAGTCTCTCCCACTTGCCCCACAGACCACTGGTGTGGTGTGTGTGGTGTCCCTGTCCCCCCATGCCCAAATGCCCAGAGGCCCCTCCAGCACAGTCCTTGGGGAAACCTCCAGCCAGCACAAGCCCGTTCCCCTCCAATAGTCTGGCAAAGCCAAGACCCTCTGACTGCATGGCATCAGAGGGGTTAAGAAAACTGAACCTGCCACAGGAGATTTGAGCAGAAACTCCACTGGAGACCTTGAAATCCTGTTAATTGATGCCACACATGTGCTGCATTTAACCTTTGCCCTTTGCTGTAATAGTTTACACAAGTGGCACGAAGGCTGATGCGCAAGGGCGGTCTGCACGAGCCCGAGCCTGCAGTGATCGCACCGGGCATCTTCCGAGCCAGGGTCCCCTTCCTGGTACCAGGCTTTTCCATCCCGAAGGCACTAGTGAGCCCTCTGATGGGAATTTGGGCTCATGAGCCCTCACACAGGAATCAGCAGCTGTTTGCAGGCAAGTCCCAGGCAAAGAAAGAGTAATTATTCCATTATTTGCAATAAAACCCTTGCCACAGTCTCTGGGGAAGCTCAGCCCTGCCAGCTGGTGCCCAGGCAGGCGGCATCCCCATCCTGCTGGGTCTCCCCAGGGATGCAGAGAGGGCCTACTGCTGCTTGTGGTTAACACCAAGGGTGTGGGGCAGCATCTTCCCAGCCCTGTAGATGTGAGATTTGCTCTTTATCACTCAGGAAAATACTGCAGAGTCAAGACTGAGAAAAGAGGGTCAGAGCTATGGTATTGCTGTCTCCTATTATAGACAGGCAAAGGACAGAGGAAATGGGGCCTCATTTGTCTATCTTAAAGTCACCTGAGTAGGGGAAATATTAAAATATAATTTTGTAACTTCTACCTGATAGGGGTCATGGTTCAAACTAGCTTGTTTGTTCCACTGCGTAGGCTTCAGGGTCGGACACAAGAGGGGCATGCTCTGACAGCAGGACATCAGGAGGAATGAGGAGATTGTCCCCAAGGCAAGGTAGGAGAAACCAGGATGTGTCACCATTGGGGACTTGCAGGGTTACCTGTGATGATGCCCTTCATGCTGCTCCTCAACCTCAGGAGCTGATATGTCACCCAGCATGGCAGTGCCCAGGTCACAAGTGAGCAGTGGGACCCAGTTCCCAGCTGGCACATTGGCAGATATGTGGTGGATCCACCACATTCCCCAGGCTGGGTCAGTCAAGACTCAGAACCCTTGGGTGTCCACGGCCAGGAACAGTAAGAGCAGCCCATCAGACCCCAGCCATGAATGGTGGTTGTTGTGCCCCTACTGCAGTGTAGGCAGCTGTGAGCTGCTCTCGGACAGCTCAGAGGTGGGTTTACGCCCTGTGTTTGTCATGGCTCCTGTTATTACCATCCTGTCTTCACCAATCAAGGGATGCAGAGCCATGACCAAGGTGTCAGCTGAAGAAGGAACTGACACTCTGTATATTCAAGTGCAATAACAGCCCTCAACATTGGGTGCTGTGGAGGTAAGAGTTTCTGGGTGCAGAAGAGCGAGTATTATTATCCACACCCATTCCTACTTCTACAACTCCCAGGAAAATCCCTTTTGGTAGAGACACAGGGCAAGGAGAAGGACCCTATGATGTGGATCTGACTGCCAGAGTCACTCCAACCCAGAATTGTCTCTCATTCACAAACTGTTCCATCAAAGACAACTCCCAAAGGTTTCCTTTCAAGTTCATACCAAAAGATTCAAACAAAATCTCAGGTCAAATGTGCCCATTTCTCTTCCTCTTGGGAAGATTTAAATGGCATGTCAGAGTTTGTTTCACTGTTTTTGCCTTCCCTCCACAGACTGTTGGGGGACTCTCATGGAGAACCCTGATGCTGGTGCAAAGATGTGCTTCAGGAGAGACACAACCCCTCTGGGTTCTTCCAACCAGCTGCAATCTTAAACCCAGTGATACAGAAGGTGCTGTTGTATTTCAGCATATTTGTGACCAACCAAGCGTGTGTCACTCAAAAATCTGGGTGAATAGGACTGTACTGGGGGAAGCAGTGGGTGTGACACACAGTGGGATAGCCCAAGGGCTTCTCAGAAACACTTTGGGCCGCAACTCTGACAAACCCACATCTCCAAGAGACAAGCACCAACAGCCTTTAATTAGGCTTCAGTAGCTCCTGCTTGGAAGTGTGTGACCCAGGTTTTGGGCAGTGGTGGTACCATGACTCAGGGGGTTCCAGAGAACAGGAACCTCCCACCAGCACCGTCCCCAGGTGGGAAACCTGCAAGAGCAGCTGCCAGTGCCACTTGCCTTTGACATCAGGAGAGGGAGACGAGGCGGAGAACTTCACTCTGGGCTAATCGGCCAGGCCCTTGTTTTATCTCCAAATGTTCCTGACGCAGCCATTAGAGCTGCCCGGCCAACATCCCAAGGACGATTCCCTTTGAACGGCCGCTTTGTCTGGTAACTTTATTTACACTTTTGATGCCAATGTTTATCCACTCTTTAAAAAGCTATTCAGAGCGTCTCCCAAATTAACTTCAGATGTGAGAGCAAGGGGAACATTCCCTACATCATATTTCATACACTTTCGTGTTATTTAATTCTTGGAAACTCTTTTTTTTAAATATAAAAATATTTTTTAAAAAATCTCCAAGGTTTTGGAGAGTATAACCTCTCCCTGTGTGGTCTGTAAAATCTGGCTGTAAAGCTCTTTCCTAAAGTTCACAAACTCCATTATAAATCGTCTCCTTATCTTGCTTATTGGGTTTCTGCTTTCACTGACACACATCCTGGATAAGGAACTGCTCCAAGTGGCCTCCACCACCAATGGCACCATGCCCCTGGCAAGAGAAGCTCCGTCTGGGGATGGCTGGCACGGATGTCCACAGGAGATGGGGATGAGGTGGAGGGGGATGGAATAGGGTGGGATGGCATGGCATGGGAGGGAAGAGGTATGTGGAGGGATGGGGTGAGTGGAATAGGATGGGTGAGATGGGATGAGATAGAGTGGGATGGAATAGGGTAGGATGGGACAGGAAGAACAGAAAATGGGGTGGGACGAGGTAAGTGAAATGGTATGGGTGGGATGGCACAGGATGCAGTGGGATGGAATAGAGTGGGATAGGATAGGGTAAGATAGAATGGGAATGGGAAGGATGTAGAGTAATAGGGAATAGGGTAAGTAGTCTGGGATGGGTGGGATGGAGTATGATGGGCTGGGATAAAGTTATGAGATGGATTGAGATGAGATGGAGATCAGATCAGACCAGACCAGACAAGAGCATTTGCTTTTCCCCCCTTCACCACAAACCTTCCCTCAGATTCCAATCATTTTCCTCAAGATGCCTGAGAAGAATGAAGCTGACTTTCTGTAGAGGAGAAAGAAGCTCAGAGCAGCCTGGTACTCACATGGCTCACTGGAGACCCACAGCCAAGTCCCCAGAGGGTTGGAGCAGCTCTGCTCCACATAGAATCAACTGCAGTAGCCCAGCAGACTTGAGATCCATCCTCCAGACCCCTGGGAAGGGGCTTCACCATCAGCACCTGGAGCCAACCAAAGTGCCCATGGACAATTTTTAATTGATTCTCCCAGCAATGACCAGCTGGAACTGGAAGAAGGCATCACCTACACCCAGGGTTAACCTCTCCCTTCCCAGCTGGCATCACCGCTGGCTCCCACGCAAAAGGCATCACTGTCAGCAGTCAGCTCTTGGGCTGTGGCTTTCCAGCTCTCAGAGAAGTTAAAAGGCCTCTTCCCAGGAGGACAATTTTCACAAAAATCCAGTAGTTAGCTTGAAACAACCTCCAAAACCATCTGTCAGAGCCCAAAACTCTGCTTGGATGCAGCAACCGTGCAGCTGTCCCTACATCAGCAAGCCTGCCCACAGCCCCAGCCCAGGATGTCCAGCGGAGGAAGCCAAGCAGCCGAAGGACCTGGAGGAGATCCGGGAAGGCAGACTGCTTCCGCTGCTGGGCCAAGGCAGAGCAGTGTCCGACGAAAACCACTGCATCTCCTGGGACCCTGCAGCTGTGAAGAAACCTCTGAACAGGACTAAGGAGAACCTGATGACAGCCAAGGGGTTGGACAGGGAAGAGGGAATCTGAAATGCCTGTATTATTTGGATTCAGCAAGCAAGATTTCCATGCGTTTAACACCCACCTTGCCCCAGGGCACAGTGTATCAGAGAAATCCATTCCTGACCAAAAATGGTGTCTGGAGACATGGAAGGTGGCTTTTTGTTGATCCTGCAGCTCTGATGAGGGGGGACAGCTATGCTGATTCCCTGGCAGGGACTTTCCAGGTGGGAGGTGAAGTTGCAGGCCACCTGCCAGGCTGCAGGGCAGCATCCCATCAGCTTAGACTGGAGCTGCTCACCCCTGAGCACCTCACCCTGGGCACTCCAGCAGGGACAGAGATCTCCACGGAGGTGGCTGGTGTGAGAGGGCAGTCAAGAGAGATGTAGGGGAGGCTGCAGCATTTCCACAGACATGGTCAGGCATCCAGGTGAGATGTGGGAAGGGTTTATTACGTTCCCTTGGTGGCAGGGGGTGGAGGGGTGGTACTGCAGCCTCCTGGCAGGCTCCGAGACATCCGTTTACAGAGCACTTGGGGATGCTCAGAAGCGAGGCGCCACACAAGCACGAAATGTCATTACAAAAGATATGATTTAAGGCCGGGCAGGGCCAGGAGGGGAGGGGGATCCAGTTTGCATGGAAGACTATACAAAATAAATCCTGTCCGAAAGGCTTCCCGCCTCCACAGCAGAAAGTGGAGCTGTATCAGACGGCCTGTCTCTGCCGTGCTCTCCTTCTTCCTTTTACAGGCATAAGGAGATATTTTTTTTGCTCATCTTTGCTGCAAGACTTGCTGGGTCCCGCCAGCTGATTCATGGCCAAGGGGAATGTCGAGGGAGGAAGGAAAACGAAGGGATCCAGATCCCCTCCATGGTGGGACCTCCACAGCCATGTCCGCCCTCAGCTGTGCAACCTGCAGGGTCAGCAGAGGGACATAGCACTGACATCACTGGCCACATTCACAGGTCAGAAGAGGCTGCAGAAACAGGAAAGCTGTTGAGCAAGAAGCCATGTCCCCAGCATGCCACCCTCCGCTCCTCCCAGCACAGCCAGCCTCAGGGCTTCTCTGCCCATGGCCACACGTCTGCTGCTGCTACCAGTCTGGGTCTCTGCTCAGGTGATCGCTCTGCTCGAGTGACCCGACCTGCCCTCACCTTCCTGCCTGCAGTGACAACCCCTGGCCACGCTGCCGGCACTGTTCACAGCACACAGAGTGGTGGCACACAGAGCCAGCTGCATCCCGTCCCTGGGAGAAGACCTCCAAAGAAGCAACAGGGAGAGCATTGCTCAAGCCCTCAGCCATCATGGATGTGCAGACATGGTCAGGAAGAGCTGGGCAGGATCCAGACATTTGAGGTGAGGTGATAGGCAGAGCTGGGCCAGTGCCTCTCTCCTCTCACTCCTCTGCCTGCAGCTAATGTTCAGGTGGACATGGCTGGTGCAGCTGAGGATGTGTCCAGGTTTCCACCCTGCCTGAGAGCAAAGGGCTGGCAGCCCAACCTGCGACAGACTGCATCTGTCCTTCACTAAAGCTCCATGGTGGCCAGGTGATGGTCCTGGGGCAGCAGCAGGGTGCTCGGGGCTCACCAGCCCACGCCACGGCCCCACTGCTGCCACTGGAACAGGAACAAACCAAAACACAGCTCCAGTTAGTAGGAATTCCCCCTGAGACTCGTCTCCATGGCTGCAAATGGAACAAAAGGAAATTGTGGCCAAAAGGATTTGCCAAAAGTGCTGCTTCTTTTATTTTTAGGGAAATTTCAAAGTGAAAATTTCTCATTTTCAGCTTTGCTGTGAATTTTTCCCTCTTTCCCCATACAGGGCAGGTAAGAAGCCAAATGCTATTTCCACAGGAAAGGAAACATTCTCCTCTCCCCTTTCCCATGCATTTTCTAGGAAGGAGAAGAAAATCTTGATAAAGCTAGAGGAGGGGGAAGCCCATTGAAATAAAATAGCCGGCAGCAAAGTCATTGGGAAATGTTAAATGAACAAACAAGTGGTTTGTTGTTCTTAAATTTCAGACCAAACTGGCTCTGCAGAGCACGTGGATCTCCATCCCCACCAAAGCTCAGACAGGAGAAGAGAAGGAGGTTCTCTTTGGCTTCTCTTGGTGAAGCCTCTTAAAGCCTTTCATGCTCCTTCATTCAGCTGTGTGGTCTCCCCCTTTTTCCACAGGGAAGAGGAACCCTTTTCCTGGGAGAGCTGCCTCCAAAGTATGGATCATTTTCTTTGTCCATGGGATTGAAGGAGGTGAGGAGATACAGCTCCAAGCCTGGATACCTCTCTGATTTGGCCTTAAGTCAAGCAAGACAAAGCCTGGCCTGTACCCAGTTTTAATGAGGAATTTGCGACCCTAATTAGAAAAGTAAGGGCATTTTCATGCAACATATAAATATAAAACAAAGGTTGAGTTGAAAGATTCAAGGTCTAGAGAGGAGAAAAACCAAAGAGGCCCCAAAGTTTCCAAGTTCCTGTTGGCTTTAGAGAGAGGTCCATGCCTGGGGAAGTTCAAGCTTCTCCAGATCTCCAGGGTCTGCAAAACTTGCGCCGAGGCTCTCCAGCAAGCAGGCTTGCTCCCACGGTTTCCGGCATTTCCTAGTGAGCGAAGGTCTGGGAAGCACTGCAAGAACAGCCTTTTGCAAAGTATTTTGGCACCCTTACTTCCAACGGGGATGCAGAAAGTACAAAGGCTGGAAAACCTAAAAAAAAAAAAAAAAAACCAGGGGGAGAGGGCTAACTGCAGGTTTCAAGCATTAGCAAGTTTAGCTTGGGGGTGGTTCAAGTTGGAGGTGAAAGTTCGGGCGAGGTGCTCATTCTCCATGAGTCAGAGCATCCGGAGCGGCAGGAAGCTGAGGATCAAGAGGCGGCTGTCAGGGGCAGAGTCTTTCACCAGAGCCAACCCCTGGGGCCGGGGCAGCCTGGGGCTGGGAGCTGAGCTTAGCCCTGTGCAAGGTGTCGGAGCAGGGACAGGAGGAGTGACAGCCCAAGCAGCACCTGAGACACTGTGATGTGGGCACAGCGGTCAGACAGCCGCTGGCAGTGCTGCCTCTGTGGTTCAGCAGCTGGAGATGGGCCCAGGATGACTCGGTTTCCCTCTGAACCTCTGACAACCTGCCTCCACCCACCGCCGAGCCAGACACACCCACTGAGATGCGGCCGATGTCCCCGGGTGACCACGCGACTGCCGGGGAGGCACTTGAGCCCTGACAACGGTGCTCGGACTCACTGGAGAGTGGGGCAGCAGAGCAGGGCAAAGGATGGGGACTGGATGCTGTGCTCACAGCTGGTACCAACCCCCTCTGAGAGACTCTGTGGACTTCTGAAATTCTTCAACCCTGGAAAATTCCTTTCTCTCTCTAAAAACAAACAAACAAAAAACCCAAAAATAAACAAAAAAAAAATAAAACAAACAAAAAACCAACAACAACAAAAGAAAACACACCTCAGTTTGGGCAAACGGAACCATTTTTGCTCTGATTCTGACTTCCCTTGATTTTGACTTCTCCATTTTGCCTTAGAAAACATAATGCAACAGCAGATTACAAAGTGCCGCTTGTTCCCTAACCTGCCCTGGAAATCGCCTGTCCTGAATCTGCTGAAAGGACATGTTCTGATATTGCCAAAAAAAAAAAATAGGGAAAATAGGTTTCAAACTGAAATCCATGCATTTTCCAGTGCTCAGCCATGCCATACTGCTCAACACAGCATCTTCCCATTAGCATTTTGCTGACTGACCACACATGCAGTACTTCTTTTCTGCTGAAACACCACATCAGCATCACTTGTTCTGCTGTTCAGCCAGAGTGTGTACTCCACGTCCCCTAATTTTGGGTGTCGTACAATTTATGCTCATAGGGTTTTGGGAAAGAGGCTTGCAGACGTGTAACAGATGCTTGACGGAGCTCAGAGCCTGTGTACAGGCAGAACCAGCACCCTCAGTTTGCAGGCACCAAGACAAGCCAAGGATGAGGCTGCTGGTGGCTGGTGTGGCTGCCCCACCTCGTACTTCCACCTGGCAGGAAATGGATCTAGACAAGGCTAGAGGGTTTGTCAGGTCCCAAGTGGAAGCTGCAGCTGAGCCTGGTAAAGGCCTTTCGCTCAAGCCCCAAGGTGGCCCCACAATGGTCCAGGCAGGAACCCATCCTGAAACCCTCAGCCCATCCTGAAGACTTGTTTTCCACCAGGACTGAGCCCAATGCAAGCAGGAGACACATGAACATCCCTAAAAAAACCTGCAGACTGAGAAGAGCCTCTCCTGGTCTGCTCTGCTCATCAAACGCAGTGCAAGTCCCTGACTGTCCAAGAGTACCCATTTCTTGGGAAGGTTTTAAATAGGGAAGAAAACAGCATATGCAACCCAGTTTACAAAAACAAAGCCCAAACAATGGCCATAAAATCTAATAATTAACAGAGCAAATAAGCTAAAGGCCCATTAGGCTGCGCATATTAGGTAATGACAAGTAGTTTGCAATAACCACTTCTGAATGGACTTCAACCAATATGCATTTAATTAGGGTTTAATAAAGCAACAGCATGTTCTTAAAAGCCAATTAGAAACATATTCACTGAGGTTTAGAAGCAATGTAATAGATGCCTGTAGGAACCAGATACGTGCTGATTACATAGCTATTAATCTTCAATAAAGCTTCTAATAATCATTTTGTTCTTCAGGAGCAGGCAGCTGCTTTATTAAATCTTAATGAAATGCATACTCAGGAGCTTTCCTTCAAAGCCAGTCTGTGTTAGGAAGATGGGTTTAGAAGTGGCAGTCTGCTGAGAGAAAGGACCCCCATCTCATCACCACCTCTGCCACCGCGGCAGCGGGTTTGAGGCCAGCTGCGCTCCCAAAGCAGGCAGTTGATTCCTGCAGCTGCAGAAGTGAGAGATCACTGGGTCTGAAAGCACCATGAGATATCTCACCCTGTACTGAACATTTCCTTGCACAGGGAAATGTCACCATGAACCAGGATACCCATCTGATTCATGGCTCTATGTCCAGAGCATCCCTGTGAAACTCACACCAGGAAGGGAGCAAGGCCCTGGGGTCAGTGAGGTGGTGCCACATTCCATGAGGATCACCTCAGCCACTTCTCCAGAAATTCACCTTCTGCCTGTATTCATGGCTGCCCAAAACGGAGTGACTGAAGTGAGGTCCTTTCCACCATTGCCCAAAGAGGAGTTGGTTTGATTGAGGGTCTAGGCCACTCAGGTGGTGGCTTCTTGCTTACCTCTAGGACTGAAGTTGATCTAAAACCTGGCAAGCCATTGCCATGTTCCTATGGACACACATCCAAATAAGCCGTGCCCACACTTTTCCACCGCAACTCCATAGGAAAGTGAGCAAAACACCATTGCAGGCTTAAAAACTGACACACAGCAAAAACTTTTCATAAACACCCATCTGTGTCTTCACCTGCTGTCTTCCCACTCCTCTAACACATGGGAACTGCAGCCACACTTCACCCCTACACTGACCTGAAGATGAAGGTGTGCCTGGTCCTCACCCCAAGAGTAGAGACCATCCCAACACAGCAGCCAAGTGTCAGCTTGGAGCTGCCAGCCCGTCCTCCTCTGCCACCCAGGAGGATGAAAGCACAGCCAGCCAGAGATGGTGCAACAGGGCCAGAACCAGCTGGCAGCACCAGGATGGATGCAGGCCACACAGCTGGAAGTAGCACCATCCAGCAGCACAAGGTGAACCCACCGGTTCAGACTGGGGCTGAGAGGTGCAGGTCCCCGTGTGATCCTAACTGAGGCAAGCCTCAGAAATGAAGTTTTCAGAACTGAGCATTGCTGCCCTCTTTATTCTTTTTTCTCTCTTTTTTTCTTTCTTTTTTAATTTCCAGCCCAGGGGAGATTTTGAAAAGTTGATTTTTTTCCACCGTCTTGAGGACAGGTGCAAATTCTGAAACGCCACAATTTCCACAAGGGTGAAATTCTGGATTTTCAGCCACGTTCTCCTAGACCAGGAGGTCTGAGCCACCCATGCAGAAGAAGCCTCACATATTTATATGGATATGTCTGGATTGCAGCCAGGGGCTCTTGGGAGTTCCATGAGGCACAAGCCCACAGCATGGTCCCCTCTCCCAGCCTGGTCCCAGCACTGGAGCTGAACACTGGTGCCATCCCCACCAGCCCTTGCTGAGCCACCAAGGAGGTGGATTCATGGGATTCATGGGATACACAAGGTAGGGAAAGAAGGACAATCATGCACGTTTGTGACATCCTGAAGATTATGAGAGAGAAATATGGAGGCAACAGGGCTACATTTAATCAAGATACTCAAGGGAAGGATAATTTTTTACAGAGAAGATCCTCCCAAATACCTGCCTGGAAGTCAAGCCTGATGTTGAGCCCCCATAGACAACACAAGGCAGGAGTCTTTAGCAAGGGTGCTCTCATTCAGGGTCTGCCTTGCCCAATATCGCTCCCTGTGCCCCCATCTCCTAGTTTGTTGGGTCCTACATTCATAAAGAATGCTAAGAAAAGGCAAGAAAATATTAATTTTGTTGGGAGCTCACAGGCATGCATTTAGAGACACCCCACAAGCTTGCATCAAAAGGACTACAGCTGTGATTCCAGCCCTGCCAGATCACAGAGGAACCCACATGAGACCTTCCCAAGAGCAGTCAGCTACTTATGGACATCCAAATCACCGCCTTCAACAGCCACCAACACACCAACATTTTTCTCATGCCTTTTTTGAATCAAACATGGTCAACTGGTAGTGTAAAACAAGCCTGTCTGTTGGTTAACTCTGAAAAAAAGCTGTAGCTGAGGCACCACAGATCACCACAAGCTGGTCCCTGTCCCACAGGGGCTGCTTGCAGAGACAAGAAGAGTTTGTCACATGGCAATTAGCTGCAAGGAATCCCAAAACCCTCCAAAGCCGCTGCTCACAGCCTTTGGCCTTTGCAATAAACTTACCACTGCTCCCTGGACCAGCTGGCAGCTGGTCCTCATTTCTAGACCTGTTTCCTTTCTACTAATTAATCATCTCCAAATGTGTCTCTGCTTGAACATGTGGCCAGAAACACAATGCCAGGACAAACTCTTGGAGACCCAGTCAGGCTGCATGTGAGGGGCCAGGAGTGCCAGTGGCAGAGCTGGGATGACCCTGTGTGGCCACCCCTGTGGCCACTGTGCTGCTGCACGCAGCCAGACCCTGCCCTGCTGCAGGTCCAGGGCACAGGCAGCTCTTGGCAGGGACAGGGGATGGAGTGGATTGATGAGGATCAGTCCATTGTGCTGACTCCTGACCCCTGCACCCCACAGAGGGAGGCAAGAGTTGGCTTCATTTTCACATGCAACTACAGCTCCTCTCCAAGAAGAGCTGAGGCTGAAGTCTCAGGGGTAAAAAACGAGTTCAGAGACAAAAGAAAAGCAAAGGGCGGATGAAGAACTCTGCAGAGTGGGCCTAACAAGGTCAGTTTGGCTCATTACCCACAGCTGACACACCCTGAACAGAAGAACAAGGATTCATGTCCAGGATACCAGAGCCAGTGGCCATAGCAGTCCTGAGCAGAGGAGCTGGGTCCAGAGACCGCTACAACACCCTGGACTCTGCTGCTTCAGCTCATGGTCAGACTCCCTTCCTCTTGGAACAGCTGGAAGGAACCAAAGTTTTTCTTTCATTATCTCTGATCAGACTTGCACAGTGAAGGTGCTCCAAGGCCGCCTGTGCCAGGACATTTACAAAGTTTCACAGCAGAACAATGAAGCAAAATGAGAGGAAGCTCTTTGATCTTTATTCACCTGACACTCTGAGGGAGCAGCAAGCATGAAGTTGCCCTTCCCATCCAGGTTTGTGATCATTCCTCATGGCCATGGCCTCAGGCAGCAGCACTGAGCCTCTTCTCTGCTGCATCAGGGCAGACCACAGAGGAGTGCTGGGGATCAGGGGGTTCTGGTCAAGGGCCAGTTGGATCTGAGTCAGCAGTGCCCTGGAGCCAGGAGGGACTGGGGGCACGAGACCCAGCATTGCTGGCCAGGCCAGGGAGGGGATTGTCCCACTCTGCTTTGCACTGGAGCAGCCTCTCCTCAAATACTATGCGCAATATAAAAAAGACATTAAGCCATTGGAGAGAGTCCAAAGGAGGTCGCAAGGATGGGGAAGGGTCTGGAGGAGCTGTATGAGGAGCAGCTGAGGGCATTTGGTGTGTTCAGCCTGGAGGAGAACTGAGGGGAGACCTCCTTGAGTTCTTCAACATCCTCCAGAGGGGCAGCCCAGGGGCAGCTCTGATCCCTTCAGTCTCATGACCAGTGACAGGACACAAGGAAACATCTGGATCTGACATTTAGGTTGGTTATAAGGAAAAAGTTTTACACCCAGAGGGTAGTCAGGCACTTGAACAGACTCCCAGGGAAGTGGTCACAGCTTCAAATCTGCCTGAGTTCAAGGTGTGTTTGGACAATGTTCTCAGGCACAGTGTGGGATTCTTGGGGTGTCCTGCATAGGGCCTGGAGTTGGACTCAATGATCCTGATGGTTCCCTTCCAATTCAGCATGTTCTATGATTCTGTGATAAGGACTTTTCAAATACCACTGTGCAGATCCCGTCCGTCGCTAGTGCCACTGCACAGGTTAGATGACCGAAGGCAAGCAAGGGCCCTGGTTGAGCAAGCCAGCAGCTCTTCATGCAACAAACAAGCCTGAACCTTGCCAGATCAATGTCACAGGGACTGCAAGCCCTGAACCCTCTCTAGAAAACACCTTCACCAGGGCCCTGTTGAATGGAGAGGACTCAGTAGCTACAGCACCAGGGCAAACAGCTCTCTGAAGCCATCCTCAGAGCCTCTGGCTTCTTCTGCTCATGGCATAGCCCTGCTGAGACTTGCCCCACTGGCAATGGGCTGTACCCACCAGCATCACAGCCTTCAGCCCAGAGGAAACAGCTGGAGCTGAGCTGGGGGAGGTTTACCCTAGCCATGTTCCCCATGCCACCCTGCACTCTGGCCCTGCTGCCAGCTTTGTTCCAGCACAGGCTGCATGCAGTTTCAGGACCTCCTCCTGCTGAGGGATTTGTTTGTGCCAGTCGAGTTGTCCGGCAGGATACAAGCTGCCTGGGTTGCAGAAGCCCAGCACACAAACATCCGCCAAAGGACTGATGCCCCGCAGGCACAGGGCTGGCAGCTCAGAGCTGCCCATGCAGATCCCAGGGGCTGTGCAAACCCTCTGTCAGCCCCTCCGCCCTTTCTGGAGAATGAAAAGCCCTCATCTCATCCAGGACATCAAAGGACTGCTTCCAAGTTTTACTGAACACGCTCCCACTTTGCTGCGCAGGGAAAGGGCCAAAAGCCTGTGGAGCTGAGGCCTTCAGACTCACTGCATCAGTGGCAGCTGCAGAGCAGCCTGTGGGCTGGAGCAGGGGGCAGGCAGAGCGTGACCAGCAACGGGGCTCTGCAATCATGACTCTTCCCAGCCCACCCCAGCACATTATAGGGAATGTGGGAGCCCCGGCCAGAGGTGAGGGGCGGCTGATGAACGAGGTGATAAAGCCTCAGCAGATGGTTCCAAAGGCGGCACCACGCTTGGGGGGCGCAGACAAAACACAGAGGTGAAGCCCAGATGTTTAACTTCAGCATCTGGATGTGATTCCTAAACAGAGACACTCACATCTGACTGTTCTGTCTGAAAATAAATGGTTTGTTTGACCTTCCCCGTAGCCCGCCCCAATATTTTCTGGGTCTCTCCTAAACACACAGCAGCTGGTCCCTCCTCACTGGGACCAGTCATGTGCCAGACAAGTGCTGCAGGCACCACTGTTGGTACAGCAACTGCAGTGGATGCAAGGGACACGGCATCAGGGTATGCAGGGCAGGGCACAGCACAGAGGGACACGGTGGGGCAGGGCACAGCACAGAGCAGAGCTGCCAGCCCAGAGGGAAGGAGAACATCCTTCTGCACTGCATCCACCCTGTTTTGGGCTCCCATTCAGCACATTTCAGAGAAAGACACCAATCCTGGGTGTCCATTCTGCCCAAGAGCCTGCTCACGGCCTCCACCCTAGCAGGTGTCTGCTCCTACCCCAAAAGTCCTGTGGGAGTAGAGAGAGATGGGACTACAGAGAGGAACTGGTCTGCAACCATGTCCTCCCACCTTCAGTCCCTGAGAGCCCCACCTGAGACACACGAGAGCAGCCTGGCTGTCTGAGCATCCCCTCAGCCCACCCAGGCACCCCAGCACCCAGCACAACTTGGGTCTCATTTCACCACAGAGGCAGCAGCATCTCATCACCCACAGCAGGGACTGGTAGCAGGTGCTTTCAAAGCCAAGAAGAGACAAACCTGTTCAATGCCTCAGGAGCACTGGAAGAACCTGCTCAGGGATCCAGGTCTCCAGGACATGTTGAAGCCAAGCAGTGCCCTTCAGAGAATATTATCTCCTCTTGGATCAGAGACACCACACGCCAGAGAATCCACCACACTCCTAATAAATGGGAATAGTAGGCGTTGGGTGGTGCTGAAACTGACAATTAAGATAGTGATTAGTGATGATGGGCAGTACTAATTATGGCTAATCTGCCTAATGGCCAAGTCTGAGGGTAGTGTGTGTGACTGATGGTGACAAGTGATGGCAGCTGGAGGACGCCACAGTGACCACAGAGATGTCAGACAATGCTGGTGGCAGACAGAGCAAACAAGTGGTGACACAGTAATCTGTTACTCGGGTTGTTTGTAATCCTGCAGACACATCTGGCTCTGAGTGTGCCACAGTCCTGCAAGGCTCCTGAAGGATCAAACAGGCAGCACAGGAGGTCGAACCTCTCTCTGCAGCTTCGTGTGGGCAGTGTGGCATGAGAAGTGGTGGCATGGTGTGGTGTGGCACACCTGCTGATACCTTGGTCCACTCCAGCCCAGCTCCACCTGTGCTCAGACCAGCAAGAAGAGGGCAGAGCCAGCATGGTGGTGCAGGAGGTGTTGGACCCCCAGTACAGTGGGACAAGGACCCCACAGTCCCACTGAGATCCAGCTGCCCACCATGGGGCACCCACTCTGGCACAGCCAGTCCTGTGCAGCAGAAGCAGCCCCACAGCAGCAGCACATGGCCTCAGGAGCCCTGTCCAGGGCAGCCAGCCAGGAGCAATGAGTGGCTGCAGTCAGGGTGCCAGCATGGCCATCCTGGGGCGTGTGGGTGCACTGGGTGCTGCATGGCCACTTGCAGGTCAGCCTGGCCCTGGGCACACTGATGGCATCCCCCACTGCCTGAAGCACCAGCCACAGCAGGCAGAAGGGACAGAGGTGCCCCAGGCAGCAGCACGACAGCATGGCAGTTCACGGGTGAGAGCCAGGCTGGCCTTCAGGGACCGGGGCGATACTTCACACAGGCAGAAAGAAAAGGGCAAAACATGTCAGCTGGCTGTGATAAGAGCAGTCACACAAAGCAGGCGCCACTTTCAGAGCAATATGTTCACTGTCATCAGCCTGGCAGCACAGCAGAGGCCAGCACCTCATGCCCATCAGATCTATTCTCTGCCTGAGGTTAATGCAGGGCTCAGGTCCAAACAAAGCTGGGGCAGATCAGCCAAAAGCTGTCCAAGTATGAGCACAGAGTTACTGGTGCTTATAGAGTGCAAGCAAGCTCCAAGCAAGTGCTGCAGAAAGCTGAAGCTCTGCAACCCAAGAGCTGCTCACCAAGCCTGCTAGTTTGGGGCTAGAAAGGCTGGTTTTGTGGCATTTCCCTGGGACGGGTCTTGTGGTGGTGCATCCTGCCTCCCCCCCTCCTCAGGCCAGCTCTACAGTGTCAGAAATTCCAGATAAACCTTCACCATGGCTGGGCAGTGAAGCATCCCCTGACTGCACCAGGAGCTCTTGCATGGTACAGGAGGGAACGATCCTGCCTGTAACAGGAACATCAGCTGCCTGACCAAGATGGGGAACAAAGGATAAGCAGTAATTCTTGTTAGCCTTGGTAAATCATTTACCTGAAACACAGCCCAAGTGAATTGGTACCATTGTTACAAGATCTTTGGAAAAAATGAGTCGTAGCCCAAGTGGAACAGTACCATTGTTACTGGAAAAAACGTCCTGTAGCTTCCAACTCGGGTACTGGCCAGGATGGAAACTTACTGGTGACTAAAGCCAATCATCTTGTGACCCTGTAAACATCAGTCCTAAGTGAGGCCCTCCTGTACCTTAAATGGGGCCTATCTGTACCTAAAGGCCTACAAGAGAGCTGGAGAGGGACTTTTAACAAGGGTATGCAGTGATAGGACAAAAGGGAATGGCTTCCCACTGCCAGAGGGCAGGGTTAGGTGGGATATTGGGAAGAAATTTCTCCCTGTGACAGTGGTGAGACCCTGGCACAGGTTGCCCAGAGAAACTCTGGCTGCCCCATCCCTGGCAGTGTCCAAGGCCAGGCTGGATGGGGCTTGGAGCAGCCTGGGATAGTGGAAGATGTCCCTGCCCATGGCAGGGGGGGGAATGAGATGAGCTTTAAGGTCCTTTCCAACACAAACCATCCTGTTATTCCATAGTCATGAACAAGCTCTGCCCAAATCCCTCCCTATCAGGGCTGTCCTGCCCATGCTGCAGCAGACCACGGTGCAGCTGCATCCGTCAGACACTGCTCTTGGCACTTTCTTCTTCAAGACATTTCAGGGGGGGAGCTGTTGTTCCCATGAGGATGTGGCTGCATCCTGGCCTGTAAGAGTTCACAGGGACTTGGAAAGGAGGTTGGCAGTGGCAGTGCAAACCCAGAGCTGAGCTGACAGTCCACAAGGACGTGGGCACCAGTGGCACCTGCAGCCCCCACAGCAGCCTGTCCAGAGGAGCCACAGGTCCCCCAGTTCCACATCTCCACACATTCAGGATGCTCTCCACAGGCAATGTTGGGGATGGCAGCACGTCATGGCAGCACAGACCTGTTTCCAGCTGGAGCAGGCATTTTCAGAGGGACGTGCTCCACTCTCACTTCCCACCCACTGATCTTATCATCAGCCACGAGACTCCAAAACACTTTTGTCTCAATTTTGAATTTGCTCTGTTTTTAATTTGGGGGATGATGCTGTATCTAGTGCTGCAGCCCTTGATTAGCACACACCGGCACACACGCATACACCACATTGCCAGACTCAATCACACATGTTTGCGCAAGACCTTTCATAATCTTTGGATTCAGACCAACTTTTCTTTTCTTACATGCATTTGTTGTAGTCCAATATTTATAGTTTACTTAAAATAAATGGCTCCTTATGTTTCCTGCTTCCCGCTCCTGAGGCAAGGGTCTCACAGGATTGCTGCCTGTCTTCTCTCTTTCCTCAGAGTTTTGCTGTTTTTTACCTCTTCCATAAACATTTTTTGAGCAGATTCTACATTTGCCATATGCTGCTGAGCCTTGTACCAGGTCTTCTCAGTGGTTCTGGTGAGAAAGACACTGGTTCAGATTGAAGCAGACATCACAGTGCATAGTGGGCAGCTATGCCAAAGGGCCTTCATGAAGCAACATGCTGGAGAAAGAGGAGGATAAAATGAGGAGGATGAGGCAGAGTGGTCTCTGGATCATGGGAGTCAAATACAGATCCACGCTATCATGCAGACTCCCTCGCTTGCAGCACTGGGACATGAGGATGCAGCACCTGGACTCCTGGTTCTTGCAGGGGACGGAAGGGGTGACAAGAGTGTCTGCGCCCACGCTTGCCACCCTGCTTGGGTTGTGAGCATGGGGCTCTCACTTGCAAGCCCCCACTCCAGGAGGGACCTTCTCCCCAGAGCAGGGTGGATGGTGGAGCTTCATGAAACAATCTGCTCCCATCTGAACCAGCTCCAAGCAGGCTGCTCCTGGGCTGCTCCCATCAAGTATCTCCAAGGATAGATTCCCATCCCACTCCATCTGAGTATCTCCAAGGACAGATTCCCAGTCCTCTCCAGGCCCCTACTGCAGTATTTGAGAACACTCACAGTGGCCTCATGATTTGTCCATGTTTTTATGGGGAATTACACTTATTCCAGCTCCTGCTGCTGCCTCTCACTGTCTCTCTTTGCATCTTTGAGAAGCCCCGGGTGCAGCCTCCTGTTTGCTCTTGGATGCACAAATGCCCTGTGCCTACAGCAAAGGGAGTGTGAGCCCTGACAGAGAATGCAAACCTCCCAGGAACCTCAGCTACTGGGCAGACAGGCCTGGGGGAGCCAAGGAGGGGGAGCCAGGGATGTCCTGAGAGAGGAGCAATCCCCAGACTGCTTCCTGGGGCCTTGCAGCATCTTGGGGTGCAAGAGGCAGGGATGTTGCTAGAGCATCCTTGCAGGCAGCGGGAGGACAGAGGGATTAAACTAATGTTTGCATGGCCTTTCCCACCCAGCAGCCTCTTGGCAGCTCTCTGCAGTGCTGGGGCCGATGAACCCCATTTGTTTTGGAAGAGCCGTTTGTTTTCCAACCCTCTGCTGTGAAGGGAATGCTTTCACTGCAAAAATTATCCTCTCTTCTTATTTCAGGCCCTGGGGCTCCATTTGGTCCTGTCTCCCCAGGAGTAGCACACCTGCACACAAATGTGCAAGAGCCAGCCCTTCCTGTCATCGGTGAGTAGGATCCCACACTCCCCATTTGCACGCCAGCCCACATGCTGCATATCCAGACACGTTTGTGCAGGCTCACACACTGTCCCCTGACACTCCTGTGTGAACTCACACACTGTCCCCCTGACAGCCTGTGTGAGTTCACACACTGCCCCTCTGCAGGCAGCTTCCATCGCCCCAGGAGGGCAGTTTGGGGACCCTTCTCCCCATCTCCAGAGCACCACCTTGGTGCATGGAGGAGCCCAGGTAGCTGTAGGAGAACAGGTCACACACTCAGCCTGCCAGGTGGCCCAGGTGTGGTGCCAGCAGGGCTGGCTCTGCAGTGCCTTTCTGGGCCATGTGGTGCCCAGCATCGCTCCAGTCGCAGGCAGCGCTGTGTGGGAAGCTGGGCTGGGTATCCACAAGAGAGGCTGAAGGCCCTCTGTACCCCAGGCACAGACAGGATGGCACCACTGCCCTTCCCCAAGCAGCAGCACCCCACCATCTCCCTGCAGGAAAATAGAATCATAGAATCACAGACTGCATTGGGTGGGAAGGAACCTTGAAAGGGCAACCAGTCCAAAATTCTGCAATGAGCCAGGCCATCTTCCACTATCCCAGATTGCTCCAAGCCCCATCCAACCCGGCCTTGGGCACTTCCAGGGATTCAGAGACAGCCACAGCTTCTCTGGGAAACCTGTGCCAGGGGGTCAGCACCATCATTGTAAAAAACTTCTTCCTAACATCTAATTTAAATCTCCCCACTTTTAATTTAAAGCCGTCCTGCCTTGTCCCATCACTACAGACCCTGCTAAAAGGTTTGTCCCATCTTTCTTGCAAGTTCCCTTTAGGCAATGGAAGGGACTCTAAGGTCTCTCCAGAGCTTTCTGTTCTCCAGGCTGAACAACCCCAAACCTCTCAGCTTTTCCCCACAGGAGAAGTGCTCCACCCTCTGACCATTTTTGATCCCAAAGTCTTCACCCATGCAGAAGCCTGGATGTAAAGGCAGGAGTGTAGCCTGGTATTCTTCTCCAGACAGCCCTGCAGGCACATCATCCCATTGGGAAGTGCTCCCAGCCAAAAGCACCACACGGGCCTGGGCTGTTTCCTCGTGGTACTTTGATCACTGTTGCTTTTTTTTTTTTTTTTTTTTTTTTTTTTTTTTTTTTTTTTTT